>JAKTTA010000205.1:0-11990 GCA_030580415.1 Citeromyces nyonsensis
AATGGAACTTGTATGTGAAAAAAGAAGAAAAAAAAAAAACTGGATGCGACGATGGGTGTGACTTGGTGGATCGCAGCGCACTTTATATAAATAGAATGAAAATCTTGCTGATGCACGTAAATGTCTAGTATCCAGAAAGGATCCCTGTCTAGAAAATATACGTGTATTTGCGACGAAGCGTAAGCTGAGAAGCTATAATTTATTCCGCAGAAAAAAAGCATATGTAAGGATGCGTACTCAACGCAGATTGTGTCACGCATCCAAACACCTTGGTGCCTTGAATAGTTTCAAGTACTCAATCTCACAACCTTTCTCTTTGTTTTGTGTTAGACACTATGTTGGGACGGCGTAGCCCAACAACATAGATTATATAAGTGCATACGATGTATAGTTCGAGAGAGGAAGTTTGGTATGCTTCCTCTCACTACGTACCAATTAGAGAGTTTGGATAGAAATACCATCAAAGAGCTAGTACACTCGGCTCTCTTTATATACAAACAACGTACTCAGAAGTGTTCCAATACTAACCGTATTGAAGATCCGCAAAAACCCACTTTTGCGTGATATTCCGCACCGCGTTTCGCTAAGTCTTGGTCGATAATGTAGGAGACATCGATGTCCCGAGATACATAATTATCGGTGCGGAGGAGATTTTAGTGGGTATGGGTCATTGACCGAGTCCCACACAGGGGTACGCTTAGGCTGCCTATCGTGCATAAATGCATTCTCTTCGTCGTTAGCTAAGTACATTATATAATGGAACTTGTATGTGAAAAAAAGAAGAAAAAAAAAAAACTGGATGCGACGATGGGTGTGACTTGGTGGATCGCAGCGCATTTTATATAAATAGAATGAAAATCGTGCTGATGCGCGTAAATGTCTAGTATCCAGAAAGGATCCTATCTAGAAAATATACGTGTATTGTACAAATATAGTTCCTAATGCCGGCCTAGAATACATAGGATGAGTTCCTATTTATATTCCGGCCTGTCATAACGTGTCAATAGTAGACAAAGGATGATATATATATGCTATATATGGATACATCTCTCAATCTCTTTTGCAGAAACTGTGGTATCAGAGGAATTCGCTGGTTTCTCACGACGCTTTCTTCTTCAAGTCTCTGGAGACGCCTACGCTCTATAGCAGAAACAGGACAAGTGGTACATAATTGATGATTAGACAGAGAGGCAGAGAAGGGTTCAGCTTTGGGAGGAATCGGTTCCACCATTAGTACCTTAGCGTAGACCGATAAGAAAAAAACGCCAGTCAAAGATCCTCACACCATCCACCAGATGAAGTTAACGTTGATGGAAGTTTCTGATTACAGATCAATGGAAGTGAATTTTGAAAAAAAAGGGGATCGATGCTGTAGTTTCAATCAGATCAAAGTACGATCAGAATATAGAGAAAAAAAAGAGAAAAAGTTGAGAATTAAAGACGTCGTGAATGGTGTAAGGTGCCACGCGAATGTGTCCACGGAATTTGTCCTTGAGCACATCCTTACATTCGCTATGAGTCTACCTATCTTTTAAAAGTATAGCTTCTAAGCTTACGCTTTGTCGCAAAAACGACAAGATCATGTCATCCTTCTCGAAGTGATTTGAAAAGTGATTATACAATCCTTCAATCCTGTAAAAGACTCGGCACTGGGTTTCCTATTTGAGAATGCCTAAGAACGGCATAATGACTTTGCGATGCTGGGAGCTAAACAGGCATACTAAACAAGGAGTCTGACTGGTTCAAATGAAAAGGGTTCTTTCGAGCACAAGCTGAAGAAAACCTAACAAAAAATATTTCCACTTCCGACCTTCACTGTCTTGAACCACTCAATCTTGACCTTTTCATCAGAAAAAAAAGACTGGAAGAGTCCATTCCTGCTCTCTTTAACCGAGAGTTTATTTCAGAATGAGGGCACGCGGTAACCATCATGTTAGTCTATTGAGACCGAGGGCATATGGCAACCATCATGTTAGTCTGATTCGACTCATCATTATTATTCATTAGCCGTCTTTGGTTGCCACCTCAACTACTATCCGGCATACTTACAATTACGGTAGAGATACCACTGCTATCTTTTGTCACCCAGGGCCAGGGAAGCAGCTGCAGTTGAAAGACACTCGTTGGAACTCGTGTTCCATATGTTGCGTACGTGAAATGAATCCATCAGATGCATCATGAGCCGTATATGCCGGTGGCGCATACATATTTCGTGAGCCTGCTCTTCATACTATTCTGCACTTCCGTTCCAGTCATCTCACCTCCAGATACTTTGTCAAAACCCTTATTTATATGCTCAGTCCACCTTATGCATAATCATGCATAGAGCTGCATGATCCACACACCATGTCCAAATACGCCAAAGGTGAGTTCCCCTAAATCCACTCCGCTGACAACGAGACTTTATTTCATTCGTCAACGCTTCTCCAACTCCGTACCATGCGGTGGATACCGTTCGGACGATGCTGAAGGATGCTGGGTTTAGTGAGCTCAGCGAGAGATGTTCGTGGACCGACAAAATCTCTCCATTGGGGAAATACTTTGTCACACGTAACGGGTCCTCAGTAATTGCCTTCACTGTAGGAGGCAACTGGAGTCAGGGAAATGGAATTTCCATTGTGGGAGCCCATACAGACTCTCCTACTTTGCGCATCAAGCCAATATCGGCTTTGACTAAAGAGGGACTTGCCCAAATTGGCGTAGAGACATACGGCGGTGGCATCTGGCACACATGGTTCGATAGAGACCTCAGTGTGGCCGGTAGGGTATTTGTAAAGGATTCTGAAGGGAATTTTGTTTCTCGGCTGGTAAATCTCGATAAGCCTTTGCTTAGAATTCCAACTCTGGCCATTCACTTGACAAAAGATCGGTACACCAAGTTTGAGTTCAACAAGGAGATAAATCTACGTCCTATTGCAGGCTCTTCAGGCTGTGAACACCCTGCTGAGCCACTTTCTAGTCAAGAGTTCCAGTCTATCCAGTCTGTGGTTTCAAGACACAACTCAAGGCTGATTGAGATGATTGCATCGCAGCTGCAGTGCTCCATTGAGGATATCGAAGACTTCGAGCTTGTTCTCTATGATTCCCAAGGGGCCACCCTTGGTGGAATGGACGATGAGCTTATCTTCTCCCCTCGTCTGGATAATCTCACTTCATGCTACTGTGCCACGATGGGACTCATCAACTCATTGGGGAACCTGTATTCAGATTCTGGCATTCGCATGATTTCCCTTTTTGATCACGAGGAAATCGGCTCGCTCTCTGCTCAGGGCGCAGACTCTTCTTTTCTTCCAGATACTCTTAACAGAATCACAGGAGATACTTTTCTGGAGACTATGGCCAAGTCATTTCTGATCTCGTCCGATATGGCACACGGAGCCCATCCGAATTACCCTGAAGCTTACGACCAGCTCAACAGGCCGCAGCTTAACATGGGGCCCGTCATCAAGGTCAATGCCAACCAGAGATATGTCACCAACGCGGCAGGGATTGTTTTATTGAAGCAGCTAGCCAACATGGCTAAAACTCCGCTCCAGTTGTTTGTAGTGAGAAACGATTCTCCATGCGGGTCAACCATTGGGCCAATGCTGTCAGGAAAATTGGGTATCAGGACTCTTGATCTGGGGAACCCACAGCTTTCCATGCACTCAATCAGGGAGACGGCAGGAGCCCATGACGTGGAAAAGTTGGTTCTCCTCTTTGAGAGTTTCTATGAGAATTTCACTTCAGTGGAGTCGAAAATCTTGGTGTAGGTGTAATCGAATGGGTTTAGATATGTGGGGGGTGTTGTATCAAGGGATGTTCTTTTTGTTGCAGGAGTAGTTGTTGCAGGAGTAGTTGTTGCAGGAGTAAGAGACTAGAGTATTCCCACCGGATTGGCTCATTCTCAAAATTGCGTTAGAAGCGGTCTAGTTGGTTTGAGAGAGTTCGAGCCCTCAGAAGTAGTATACTCGAAAATGACATTTCCTGCCGCAATGCCTGGTTGGATTGCCGTCAAGAAAATTCCACCGCTTGTTGTCCACCTTACAGGTTAATGGATTCTGCAAGTCCTTCTGCAAGCTTTGGCTGGGCTTTGGGTGACTGAAAAGTCCGTCTTGATGAAAATGACAGACCTTTGAATCTTTATGGTGGCTGTCTCCATTATACAGTCAAAGTTTGGCTGTGAAACCTTACGTGGTGGTGAAAGAATGACCAGAGAGATAGACCTAGACTTTTCAGCGAAGTAAGAAGATAGGGAGGTTATTCTTCGCTTACGGTGTCTTCAACCCTACTGGGGTGTGTGTTTCCAATTGGAGGAAACGTTTGGAGGAAGCTCTCAGTCGCACTGAAAAAAGAGATGTCCCGCTGAGCAGGAAACCACCACATCTTTTTTTAAAACCCCTGAGAACACATAAATGGTGGTGGAGCATGGTCTGAACCAGGAAATGGCAGCAGAAAAGAGCGACAGTGTCTATCTCCCCATCTTGAAAAGTCTAGCCTCTCGATTTAGCCTCTCGATTTAGCCTCTCAAAATATCAATATGGTAGACATCGATGTCTGAGTGTGAGGAAGGGTACGGCCTGGTGGATCTTGGACCATTTCGTGTAGATAGAATTAATATCGTACTGACATGCTTTAACACCGGATATCGAGAAAGCATAAATAAGTCAGGACATGTAAGTGATCATGGGTTGGTTTACCCTGAAATTTTGCCTTAGATCAAAAGTGAAATAAAGACAACCAAAATCGGATGCCGACCAAGGAGTAGATGAGTCGTAATAAGCATAGTGAGAACGATTCAGGCAACCTTTTTCCTGAAGGTTACTTCAATGACTGGGATCAACATGCAAGACCTCTGCTGTTGTCTGAGACTTGATCGAAGAAGGCTGCATCTCCACGTATCACAAATGCGTGATGCGAGTTCAGATCAACTGGAAACGGAGGTGTATAGCCGGTGAGTGAGTTAGTATAACAGGGCAAGGCGGATTGCCCTTGAGTAATTCTGTCACGCCAAAGAGACCTTGCAATTTCCCGAGCTTTAAAGTCGGCATTTGAGAGAAGTAAAAGCTTTCAAAGACGCGAGACAGTTGAAGGGTCAAAGAGGAAGTGTGCTGTATGAAACTAACTCTCCTTTTACTTCAGCTGACTCTGACTTTTCATCATCTACACTGTGATGAAAGATTTCCAGGAGGCGTAGGTTCATCAGTTAGATCACCGGGGGCCGAATAGTTGGCTTGACTATACTAACTCTCACCCTTTTCTGAACTAAAACTCCCATAGCAACCTAAGAGCTCCTTGCAAACATTGCAAAGCTGGGTTGGAAAAGCTTGTACTCCGTGCTTTGTGGAAAGCCCCTGCAAAGTAGACAATTAAGTAAACTTGAAGAAGTTGGAGGGCAGTCGGAGGAGGAAGCAGGCGAGGAGTCATGTGAGGGTGGCGAATGCTTTGGATCGACAGAAGAATGCTGCTAATTAGCTATCTGTCTTCTCACACGTTGAGCGTTGACCTGAAGCATGGATTTGGCGAATTTTGAAGCGCAGGAGATGTTCGAGGTACCAGAGCAACAGTAAATGGCTGATGTCTCTTATGAAGCAATCTTGAAATCTCAGCGTTATCAATAGGCGTACGCGGGATAGATGAAATACGAGAAGTGGAGGATTTCATTCTCTCACGACGCTTTCTCGAACTTTCAAGGTGAAGAAGACGGTATCGCCAGAGAATCGATTGGCAGAGACAGTATCAGAAGGGAGTTTCAAATGGTATTGTGAGAAACAAGAAATAGGTTTTGGTCGTGTAAAACCCAATTGTCATCGCCTTACATCCTTACATCGTCGAGTTTGGCTATATCTGAAAAGCATAGCTTCTCCGCTTACGCTTCGTCGCAAAGGAGTATATAGACTGTGTGAGGCGTAAATGCCACACTTTTGAGAAAGAGTGCTTAATACCACATTCATCTATTCACCCTGTGTAGTGGACGAATCCTTCCACCACAACCATAAAGCCATTTTCTTTTCAAATCACTTCCCATTGTCAAACTTTGACAAGACCGACCAGTGATTGAGTAAAGCTGAGAGTCCACTTTTATTGCAGTTTTTAAACAAGAAAAATGCTTCGTTAATGGTTATCCATTACAAAATAGAAATCATCCGTTCGCCGATTATGTTGTTTCAGCTATCACCGCCTCTTCGCAAACATCTATATTGATGTCAAATAAAATACACAAAAGTCCCGTGTTCAAAATTCAGTTGTCTGTTGCCACTTGATAACTCGGAAGAGCATTCTCCTTGGAGGCTTCAGCGGGGAGAGGCACTGTCGGAGGGGGCTGATATTCTGGCACGGGCTCCACTTGTCTCATTCCGCTATGGACAATCACGTCAATCGTCTGACTAACCTTTGTAGTGCGACCGGTTTCCGAGCCAGATACCAACGCCTTGATGAAAAGCTGGTAGGTTCTTGTAATGTTACAGCTCCTAAAACTTGGAGAAATATTATGAGGAAGAATAGCTTCACTAGTGACTTCTGGCGGGATTCTCAATTGACAGAAAGAGTTCCCATTTGGATCCATCGAGGGCTCTGCATGAGCAAAATCCAGTTTGATATCTTTATCCTTCAAGTTCAAAATGCGATCTTCTGCTTGCTTCCCTCTAGAATAACCTCTCACTGCTACGTCGGTCATGGAGTGCAGACGGATGTCTAGTCCTCTTAGATAAAGCTCTCCCAGGCCAGAACTTTCGCCATCGACTAACGTAAACGTTTCTAGTGGCGAGTTGGAGATCAACAAGAGCTCCATAGCCAGCGGCTGTCCTCTTGTGACACATGCAGGGTATCCGCAGCGCACTTCAAGGGTATAGGACATGGTTCTTGGATCCACTGTGGGTACTGACGGGTCGGAATGGGAGAATAAACTGCGGAAAAACCCAGGAGTCTTTTGTGGGGTCATTTTCTTCCCCTTTGAATCTGGCAAAACTATTGTATGAGGTATTTTGTTCTTGATGTGGAAGTCTTTTCTGAATGCAGAACCGCTCCCATTAGTAGGGAAAGTTGTATCATAGGGGAAAAAGTCTAATGGAGAGAAAACTCTAACGCTGGACTTGATCAAAGAAGGCCGCTTGGCTGTGGCTTTCACAAAGTACTTGACGGTAGCAAATTCTCCCAGTCCAGTCAACGAAGGTGGAAGAAGCCATTGAATGTGGTGTGCACGACGCCTGAAGATAGAGTTGCCCTCATCTTTACAATCGTTATTCATGGGAATCTGAAATTGGAAAGGATACTGGTACTCTCCAGGAATCAAGGTGAATTCTTTGCACTCGGAAACACTGCGTACATCTTCAGGAGGGAACACAACCATTGTGTGATACAAGACTGTGTGCTCCTCAGTAATCCTTTCGTTACTTCCGTTGTTCTGTCCATTGCGTCTTCTTATATATATAGCCGTGTTGGTAACGCCCTCCAACTTGACCTCCACATGGCTTACGGTCATCTCCGAATAAACTTTTAGGTCAACGTGGCCGCTCACAATGTCATTGTTTGTGAAAGCTCCATCTTCCCGTCGCTGCTGCACCGATACTGTGAGTTCACAAGGAGCCATACCCTCAAGTGCGGCTTGCAAACGCTTATTTATGCATCATGCGGTGTGAGGATGTAGGGTGAGGATGTAGGCTATGCATAAAGTGACTATCGTCATGAAGTGGCTTATACTTGAGATAAGATGATCTGAGGTTGGGCTGTTTAGTAGTATGTGGTGACGTTTTGAGTAAAACTTGCTTGAGAGGACGATCTTTCGTGAATTGTTGCTGGTGAATGCAGACTTGACAAGACTGAACAGTTAGTCAGTAGATCTTCTCCAGGGGTAGTATTCATACCAAGCCGGAATCTATTCTTAATTGATCTTTTACCAAGGTCAAAATGGCTGATTTCGAGAGGAGATCCACATCTCTCTGTGGGAGTTCTAGATCTGATCTTGGAGATGCCATTCGAGAACTTTGACCACCTGGTTATTTCAAATTGCACAAGACATTTCACATTCGACACCATTTTGAGCCATCTTCTGGTGAGAGAAATTATAGAAAAGCCAATACCCCAAAAGGAAGCTCGAACCTTATCTAAGAAGTGGCCCTCGTAGGCAATATCTCATTCATCCCCCTTAAAAGGTCCCATAGAGTCCGATATATAAACTCGGCAGGCGTCGATGTCTGGATGCGACAAAGGTAATGGACTGGTGGATTGCAGGGCACTTTATTTAAATAGAATGAAAATCGTACTGACGCTCTTTGACACCTAGTATCCAGAAAGTCTCTTTGACAGAGACAGTGGTATCAGAGGAATTACAAGTTGGAGCGCATAGCATTTTTCTCTCTCGACGCTTTCTTGAATCTTCAAGCTTCTGGAGACGTCTACGCTCTGTAGCAGAGTCAGGAGAAGTGGAGCCACATAATTGGTAATGAGACAGAGTAGTAAGAGCAGTAGACGAGAATTGAGCTTTGGGAGGAACTAGTTCGACCAACAGTACCGTAATGTAGACCGAAAAAAGCCAGTCAAAGGGTAATGGGAGAACCAGATGAAGTAAGCTGACGGAATTTTCTGATTACATATCAATGAATCTGAATTTTGAAAGAAAAAGGGGTTCGATGCTGTAGGCCTTATAAATTTCAGGCATTTCAAATTACAACCAGGATAGAAAAAAAAGAGAAAGTTGATAATTAAAGATGTTGTGAATGGTGTAAGGTTCCACGCAACAGTGCCCTCGCGAAAGCGTACACGGAGTATGTCCTCAAGCACATCCTTACATCCGCTTCCTATATTTCAAAAGTATAGCTTCTCAGCTTACGCTTCGTCGCAAAGATCGGAGGCAGAGTGAGACTCTCGAACCTTTCACGTAGGCTCATTTTGTTAAAGTTAGAAAGCCATTGTCTGGTAATTCAGCAACAAGATAACGTGTCCATTATCTAGTATTTTCTGATGCCTCCGGAGTGTTCGAGAGATCCTACTCACCCTAGGATACTCGTTTTAGCCAACTCGAAAAAGTCTGAGACGTTTAGTTTAAAATAAAGCTTTCCCTTCGACGTCAATCTCTGTTTTGTACGGCGTGATGAAACTTGCATGCGGCCCTACAAGCCTATTCAGGATAAAAGCAAGCTAGATCCGAGGAAGATGGATTACCCAGACTCGAGATCTTTAAGCACATACCTCCTTCTTTTTGAAGTCCTTCAAGTTTTCCCAAAAAGACTGTGAAGCAGTAGGTTATAGTCAACTTACGAACCTGTCTCCAGAAATATTTAATTCAATTTGCGAGTCTTCAACAAGGTGTAAGTTGTCGCTAGATCTGAGACATGATGAATTCAATGAAAATCAATTCCTCAGCCCAGGCACAATAGACTATTCAGGTTCCTAGAAGAGACGAAGCCCAATCTGAGGTCCCATTAAGACTGATATCTTCATAAGACGATTCATTCTGCATACTCGGCACAAAAGCTTTGAGTTATTCATTACAACACCAAACTCCTCACTCAAATGATCAAAAACAGTCATTTTTGACAAAGTGTTTCCAGCATCCTTTTCTCTCAAGTGAAGCTGAACACATACACATCGAGAAAGCTTCAGTCTAGGAGACGTTTTGCTTTCCCGGCGCAGCCGGTCTAGATTTGTGTTATAAAGGTTTAAATACTCGACAGATAGTGCCTCCATCTGTTGACGAGATCCAGCAGTTGATGTACTGACGTAAGATAGTTTTTCTTCAACTATGGCCGTAAATGAGGAAAAGTCCACTTTTTTCCCTCTACTTTTCGTTTGGATTTGATGATTTCTACTGGTGTCGATTTTTACCACTGGCTTTAATTTAATGAGAAGCGGGTTGGGTCAGGTGCAACATCGCGTCTCACGGCTCAACATGACTCTTTCTTTTTTAAAAGTTTTATTAATTCTCAAACTACTCCTCACTCACATACTCCGCCACTCCCCCGTTCAACTCCCGCCAATACCATTTTATCCCAAAAATGAAATTTTTCCTGTGGATCCAGGTGAGCTACGCCTTGTTGTCGCTTCCAGGGGTGTTCATATCCAACAGATTGTGAGTATAACGCCATGTGTTTTCTAACCCAAGAATTCCCGGACTCATAAAACAGCTCCCACATACCCAGCAGGAGCCATTCACGATCGATGAAGTTAGTCAAATTTTGGAGGAAGCCATCACCCAATGCTCTTCAGACGCTTATGTAATTGTTACGCAGCCAGGACTCCAATTGTCTGATTTTACCAGCTTCACTAACTATGGCTACTTGCGAGCTTTTATGGCGCAGGCTTCAACCATTGTCAGCTTTCCTCACATTTTAAGTGACGACGGCGAAGTTTTGAATGTCGACTTTTTGGAAAGTATAATCAGCGAACACTGCCATACTCAGACTTACAACGTCTGGGAAGATGACGAAAATGAAGTGCCTCAGTATATAGATACTCGTAAGAGAATCATCAGAGTTCATCTAAGTCCTCTGCCTGAGGATAGCATCAAAAGGGGAGAAATATTGAAGGAGCACGACGAACTTTTGAAGCGAATCGTGAGAAAGATCCCATCTCCATACTACTCCATGTTCTACACCACCGAGTCGTTATCCTTCTACGATAGCATTCCTAGTATTCCAGGGTTTGATCCCAACGTGCAGAAGGAAACCAAAGAACTGGCCACTCCAGAGCTCTTGGCCAATTCCATTTTCCCCGACATAACTCTTCTGGACAAGACTAGAATGGTGGAGATGGAGAGAAACGAGATTATGAGGAAAAAAGAGCCATTTTTCAACAGCCAGAAAATCGGTAAAGTTTATCAGGAAAAATTGATCAACGATATATACGGCGAAACCAACGACGAAATGCCCTCTGTTTTCGATAAACAGCTTATCGTTGATAACGCATTTTTGATCATGGCTATGATTTCGTTAGTGATGTGCTTCTTTACTTATCTGATGATAAGGGGCATGTTCTCCTTGTATGGTTCTGCAAAAGTGGTGAAGGGTACAAAGGTGGATTAAATTCTCACCTGGTTTGAGAAATAATGGCACTGAGGAGGATGTTTCTACAGGGAAAACAAAAACCCTTAAATAGCGATTTATATGTCACCTTAAATAAGTCTGAATCGCACTCAGCACACCAGACTGGAGAATGCCAATTGAGAGAAAAGGGACTGAATCGGATTGGTTTCTGACAGGGCAATAGTGTTGGATGGACAGCTCGCTGTTGAAGACTATTCTCTTGTCTGGATTTGTACCCGTTAGTTTGTTTTGACTTTTTAGCAGTATATGCTCTGAAGTATTAGCTGATGCACACTGATTATCAAAAGATTTCATCAACTGCCTTACGAGCTCTAAGAAGAAGTTGGTGTTGTTCTGCATGCATAATATTCTGAGTATCCTACAGTTGTCAACGCATTAGTATTTTTGGAGAAACAGGCAAGTCTTTCATGCGGAATCCTCAAGAGGCTCTATGTTCAATACTTGATACTCTAACCGTTTATTTTTTTTTGACTGCGATGGTTTAGATTCAGTTCAAGTGCTGTGCTTCGGTGCATACCAAGTTCGAAAAAGTCAGTATGGAGCTGAAGACTAACAGCTGAATTGAAATATTGAGTATTTCTCAGTGTCAAAATACGGTCAACCAATACAAACAAATATAAGAAGCCCCATTTGGTAAGGGTTTAGACTGCGATATTAGCATCTTTGCGTGGCGGTTGTACGTCGTTTTATCAGGAAAAGGTGGAGCAGTTGAGGAGGGCAAAAAGCTGGCTCCTTCTAGAGAGAAATGAGGACCTTTTTCTGAAACGACCCATTCATCTGAAAAAAACACAAATTGCTCACGATCACTTCAATACGTTTAAAAGGAGCGAACGGCAAAAAGGACTCTTTTCTTACACGTTGAGGAGATAATAGCGGGATCCAATACAGTCGAGGTTATAAATAATCCAATCTTGTAAAGCGGTGTGAATAAAAGCCTAAGCGCTAATCATCTCCTTGAATAGGCAGAGAAGG
>JAKTTA010000205.1:34839-47970 GCA_030580415.1 Citeromyces nyonsensis
GGGAATTTGACCCCATGGGTTAAATAATATGCATTTGCTGGGAGTCGAACTTGAGTAGATGTTCTTGCATCGCATATGCCCTTGGATTATTCCGGCCGCCTGGGACCACTTGGCCAAAAGTCCATTTAGCGGCTCTGATTAATGCCGGATTATTGTATCCGAGAGCAATTGATGCAATTTGTGCATACACATCCAATAAGACATTGCCATCCACATCGGCAATATAGTTGCCGATTGATTTTTCGTAGTCGGCAATAAAGTAAGCAGGTCTCGAATCAAACACTTTACCGAGTTGTTCGATTTGTTTCTTCGACTCTGGGCCTGGAATGGCTGTCTTTACAACAGGCTTGGTTGGTTCGTTTGGATAGTATGTTTCACCGACTGTCATTGTGGTGTGAGAAGTGAGATGCGAGTTCTCTTTTATAGGGCGAGTAGCCGCTAAGAGCCGCTAACAGCCGCTACCCACATCCTTACATGTGTGGGGGTGGACCTCCCTAATGGGGTGATTTTACGGCGCAGGAGGCGGGAGGGCGGGAGTAAGTTATCTGATTGTATTGTATATGAGATTGTTTATAAGTCAAAGACTTGTGAAACTTTGACTGAGTTCTCCCTGGTGGGTTGATGACTGGTTGTCTGTCATGCTAATGGAGTTATGCCTTTTTTAAACCCGGCCAGACAAATGGCTACCCAGATCGTTGTCATAGGGCATTAGAATTTTTCAACCTCTCCACTAAGCAGAGCATCTTCCGAAGATAAAAAAAAATCTGTAGACACTTTAGTTACTTGAGCAAAATGAATTTATAGGATTGTAAAGTCTCTCAAGTATTGCGCATATAATTTTATTAAGGCTTAAGCGTTAGAAGAGCTGTCTCAATCGGTTAAAACATCTTTAAAAAAGGGCCTGGTGAAAAAGTCAGCACTTTTCCAGAAGCTGTTAGGTCTCATTTGAAACTAGAAATGCAGCTATCTGAACGGTCTCAGCCCTCAGGTATTATCCCTGGTGCCAAGGTGACCAATCGTAGGCGTCTCCAGGTAGGCATCTCCAGCATGAAAGTTGGAGAAACCATCCTGAGAGGAATAAGCAATCTGCCACACCTTTGCAGTCCTTTGGTTTTCGCACTTCTTCTGCCCAGCGAATGCCTCTTGACAGTGCTGGAGTTTCTAGAATGTAAGGTGCATCAGCCATTTGCTGTTGCCCTGATATCTCAAACTTCGCTTTCGCTTCAAGGTTGCCAAATCGCTGCTTCAGATGGAGGCTCAATGCTCCATTTAGAATACAGCTACTGAAACCCACTCGCCACTTGATCGAAAGCACTCGTTACGGGCACATGATGCATCTCCTTCTTCGTTTCCATATTACTCCCCTTCCTTATCTTCAGATGAGTGTCAAAACTCTGCTCTGTTTTCTCTAGAAATGGTTCCAATGGGACACGCTGTGAGAGGTTCTGATCTGAGAAAGGAGAAAATAAGTAGCTTTGCTGAAAGTAGTGATTTTTCACGTCTTGTATTATTCAACCTACATCATAGAGCTTTCAGTTTCTCGGTTCAGAAAATTACAAGCGAAAAGACTCAAGACAAACGTTTTCGACCACTCCTCCTATGCGATGATCCCAGACACTGAGTCTTGAATAGAAAGGCGATCTGGTCTTCTCACCGACTGTTATTTATCAAGGGTCTTATTGTCAGGCTCTTGATTTGCCCTGTGATGTGGTCGTATCAGACCACAGAAACCCATCGATGCACCGGAGCTCACCGTATCTGCCATATTTAAAGAAATCAAAGCGGAGTCTCCACCTTCCACTAGCACTCTTAAGGGCTTCGATATGCATCCGCATGCATCCGCATGCATTGCATGAAACTGCCTCATACCGTACCCCCACGTGCACTATTTCGCCTGACATAGACATATTAATTTCCGTACAAATCTTCTCATTACACATAAATCACGGACAAACCTCCGTCTCTTTCCACTGGTCGCCTGCGGCTCGTCTCAGTATGCTTCTTCTGCCACCTTCTGATAAATCTACATAGTCCACCTCGTCGACAAACAAACAAACAAGAGAAAAGTTTTGAAGTCCGGTATCGTCGGACCCTCCGTCTACTCCTCTACTTATAGAATCCAAAAGCTTTTGCTTTTCCTTTGTAACTTTAGAACCGGGAGTGGGTTTGCGGAAACTGGATTTCATAGTACGTGACAGCGATTCCCACTGCCGATTCAACTCCGAGTCCCACTCATCCTGAGTAGGTGGATGCAGATCTGGCAGCTCGTCCCACCCTTTGATAGCTTTATTCAAAGTTGGAGAGATGAGTGGATACTCCAACGGATCATCTCCTTTGACAAAACCAGGATGGTATGATTTCCTCTCCATTTCCAACGGTGTTTCATCAGATTCATCCGTTTTAGGATTCTCTGGTAGAGTTGCAGGTTTTGGCAAAACAATATTTGGTGTGCGATCACTATCCAAGAATTTTGCAATACCACTGAATCTAAACTGCTTTCTAAGTTTATGGGAATAGAAACAAGCCTCAAAATTCCCCTTTGACAAAATCTCTCCATATTTAATCATTCGCTTATCGGTCGTAAAGGTCAAAACATTAGTTTTTTTCTCATTAAATAAGAATCCACGGAAAGCCACCGTTCGAACGTGCGGAAGTCCACTTTGGTCCACTGTGGCAAATGCAAATGTAATAAAAGGCTGTGTTTCAAGTTCCGTTGCCGCAGCAGCGGTGAAAGATGGCACCCACGGTGCCATAACTTGAGCCATTTTGGTGTGTGAAATTACCGGAATTTTCCGCATCAGAAGGTGCATGAGGGATAATGCAGTTCTGAGAAACTGCAGTTTCGCAAAAATGCTGTAACAGGCAAAAGTTGCCAGATAGATGTCTGGAAGGGTGGATTGTATAGTGTTTGTTTTTAAAATAAAAAGTCGGGACATGAAATTGATATGGCTCGCCACATATTTATCTACCGTGAGATATTACACATGATAGAAAGTCGAAGAAAGCATTCCACAATCAGATGACGATTGAGGACTAGACAAGGTTCGTATCGGGAAGATATGGTTGGTGGGAACGATCGAGAAGGGGCCATCGTCTCCCATCTGAATTTTACTCCAATGGCTGGTTCACCTTTGTTACTTCTGAAGGCTGATGGAACAAGGATGCATTCCAGGTCTGGCAAATTAGTGATAAAACATCAGATCAACTGAAACGGAGGCGTATGGCCGACTGTCAGTGTAATAGGGCAAATCGGGTTGCCCAAGAGGTATGCAGTAAAACCGTAGAAGTATTTGAATTCTAATGGCATCCAAATCGTCCTTTCTTACAAGTAATAGCTCGATTTTTTTCCAGACAGCCGAGCAAGGTGAAAGGCTAAAGTGGAAGTTTTCTACGTGAATTTAATCACATTCATTGAGGATTTCAGCTGACCGTGGCCTTTCGTTGTCGAGTCAAATAAAGTAAAGCACCGGGCAGTCAAAAGAGCATCGGTGTCTTAAAAGCCTTTGAAAATTTTGGCTCAGAACACCGGAGTCATAACTGTTTGCTTGACTATACTTTTTTTCTCCTTTTTCAAAACTTCACCTCCTTCTGCGTCCTGATCGATTTACAACCAGTTGTAGAAACAGCTGAAGTTGGTGATCTGGCAATTTTTAAGTGAAGAAGAGGTTTGAGCCATGAAAACAACAGCAGACAGAGGCTGTTGCTTGTGAAGCCGTCTTGAAACTCCAATTTTTTTCAAAGGCGTACGGTTGAAAGAAGAACAGAGGGTTCAGTGGACGGAAAAGGTGGGGCAGTTGTTTTGCACTTTCAAGCTTCTGGCGGCGCCAACGTTTTGGCAAAAGAAGAGGGATCAGGCGATTCAGAATGTGGTACAGTAGTATTCACCAGATCGCTGCGATCTGATCTATGATCTTGCGATCTAGATTAAAAGATCAGATCACAAAAATTGGTCAGCGATCTAAGATCATTTGATCTAAATCAAAACTTTCACAGAGCGATCTAGATCGCGATCTTAGTGAATACTATGGTACAGACTGCTTGTTCACGACGCTTTTGCTGAAGATGCCTGTACTCTATTGCAGAGACAAGAGATTGATGATTGGGTAGAGTAGCATAAATACTTTGGGAGGAGTCTGCGCTACTGGCAGAACCGTAGTGTAAACAGCAAAGGAAAAAGAAAGTCAATAGCGCGACAACAGAAACAAGTGGATCCAAGTGGCCACATATCGATCACTGTGAAATTTCAAAAGGAAATAATGAATCAACACAGCTTGTTCTATACCTTTAAGCTTTTCTTCGGTTTATGACTCTGGAATGCGCGACTGGTTTTATAATATTTCTGTAGTCAATAGTGTAGCATTAACGCATTGTTATAAACCTTCAAACCAATATTGGTGTCAGAGTTTCTTGGTATAATCGTGGGTGTCAATGTATTGTTATGTAGTCTCCTTGATGCGGAAATCTACCCTTATATAAATCCAAACGCCTTAACGCCATTTTCCCATTATATCCGAAATATGCATCAGCCTAGAGCTCAACAGAGTCTAGACTCGCATAGATTGCAGTGCCGGATTATATCTAAAGCGTAGTGCGCACCTCGCCTATCTTACAGCAGATAAGCTATCGGCCTGGCGTGGCGAGTGTATAGGTCTTATCCATTCTTACGAATGGGCAGTCTCTGTAGCGAACTTAAATCGCCATCATTAATCCATTATGTATCATAAATAATCACTACTTTGACTTGTAACGTCACCCACAGGAGGTTCGGGTTTCCTGCTGCAACCTCAGGCACTTCGGCATTAGCGAGGCGATCTTCAGATCTATTCCCACTTAGCATTATCTGTAGGCTTATGCGGTCTACTGCATGATGCTCCGCATAGTGCATTGCATCAAAAAGTGGAGTAGACTTATATAACAAGAAGAGCTCCGTTGTGCTCAGATTAAACTCTCCCTAAAAGATAGCCATGTGCTCTCCTTATGTGTGTCGAAGTCGGCGTAAGCACCTTTTTTAACTTCTGATCCAGTAATTCTGGACCGCGGACTGGTTTTATGATATTAATAATTCTGTATGGTTATTATAGTATATGGCCTTATCTGCAACACCTCAAATAGGGAAGAGGAAATCAAGGTTAGTTGAAAAGCTCAGAATTTGTATACGGTGTAAGGGTTCTCTTCACACATACATCCTAACATCTGCTAAGATTTTGTGTTAGTTCCATTAAATCATGGTACAACAAAAATATACATACCTAATGTACTTGTGTTACATTGAAATCAATAGGCCAAAAATTCCATAGGGTAGACCCCGATGCTTGTAAAAAGGTCGACCAAATTTACCCTCCGGTGGTGTAAAAGTTTGGGTTTAGTTTGCCTATCTTATAAAGCTCACGCTTTGTCACAAAACCTTTCATCTAAACACCATCTTGGAGTCTCTTTATAGCCTTCTGGTAGCCTTGAGCTGCTGCACGTTTGTACCACCGCTTTGCCTCACCCATGTCCTTAGTGCTTCCTATTCCGTGCTCGGAAAAGTATCCCAAAGCGAACTCTGCTCTGGCTAATCCATGTTCGGTAGCCTTTCTAGCCCACAGGTACGCCTCTTTGTCATTTTGCTCTAAAACCCCCTTCGATCCGGTCAAATACCATCCACTAAGTCCCATGGCAGCATTGGGATCGTCCTGCTGTGCGGCTTTGCTGTACCAATATATCGACTTTTTCGCATTCACATTAACGGAAATGGTTCCATACTCATAGCAGTTTGCCAAAAGCGTCTGAGACTTGGCGTACTTCATTTTGGCAGACTTTAGGTAAAACTTTACAGCTTTTGTGTGATCATTGTAGGCTTTTATCTCCTTCAACCGAGAGATAATTGCCTCGTCAGTTGGGTCGGTTTCAGGACTCAGCTCCAGCACCGAAACATCTGTCTCGTGTAACTTGCCCAATATATATAGACTGAGTCCAACATCTGACTCATCACTGTCGACTACTGATGCTTTGTTGAGCCAGTAAAGGGCCTTTTCAATATTTTTTCGCTGTCCCATCAATCCCTTGAGGTGCATTATTCCAAGTTTGCACATGGCAGCCACGTCTCCTAGCTTTGCTGCCTTGTCGTAAAGTTCCAGAGCTTTATTTATATCCTTTTTCGTCCCCATTCCAAACTCACAACAGCACGCAACTCTATAAATAGCGTTAGGATGATTCTTTGCAAAAGCCGCTCTGCTAAAGTACTGGAACGCTTTGTCGAAATTCTTTTCCGTCAGGTCAGAAAAACCTGCTCCAGAGTAAATGTTTCCCAGCTCATATTCTGACTGTGTGGAGCTATTTGTTGGTATTTTTTTCAGGATTTTGATAGCGGTTGAGACGCACGTTTCCTTCTGTTTGCGGAGCTCCTTCTCTTTAAGAGGTTTGGGGTGAAACTGACCTGTTACACCAATGACGGACAACAACTTATCGTCATTGGTGGAATCCAGTAGGAGCTTGGCCCATTTGAACTGAGTCTCCGGGGTAAATCGCTGGAAATCTTTCACCGCATCCTCACGAATTTGACGGAAACGATGGACGTTTTGCTGCAGCTCGGTGGGAATGTCCAGCCCATTCGGTGGTTTCCGGTACGAAGCTGGAGTTTCGGCAAGGGACTCCTGTGTCGGTCGTTTCCTTGGCTGAAGCGAAAGTGTGGAGATGTCAGGCGGCTGGGAGTGGCTGGGAGGAGATGGGGCTGTTACAAGCTGGGGCTGCGGAATCGGGGGTTGAAAAGCTTGGGGCCGCGAGACTGGAAGCTGAGAGACTTGGGGCTGAGAGACTTCGGGTTGGAAAACCTGAGGCTGGGATGGCGGGAATTCATTTGCCTGATTTGGCCATGGATTTGTGCCTGTCAAAGATGGAGCTCTGTCGTAGAGGGGATTCAAACGTGGTGGTGCAGGCTCATTTCGGATGCTAACATTTTCCATAGAGTCTGTGTGATGGATGGTGGGAACTAACGGGTTGAAACCACCGGGTGGCTTTCTCGGACGAGCATACGGATACTGCTGCGGATAAGGGGTCGGTGTGTTCATAGGGTGCATATGATACAAAGGTGCATGGTGTGCGGATTTGTAAGTAAATGAATCAGAATAGGAAAAGGTGGAAGAATGAGGGAAAAAGAGAAAAAAAAAACTCTAATAGAAATTCTCTGCCTATTCTAAAAGAATTAAAAGAAGAAGGATCGAATAAAAGGTTTGATTATAGGCAATGAAGCCCATCAAGTAATCTGCCCTTTTAAAGTGGACGAAAGGCATATCTTGTTGGAGTATGGTGCCAACTCTCGAAATAATGAATCTAAACTGAGAAAATACTGCTGTGTGTTTGTTCTGATCAGTTTAATTTCTCAAACTTATTTGCGACGATGGTGAAACACTTGATGAGAGTCTTTGTCAAAAGGATTTATTGGCTTGAAGAAATGGTCTGCCCGTGAAAATTCGAGTCGTGATAGTGAAGACATTTATATTGGAATAGAACTTGGGAGAGTAGACCCGGGTACTTTTGTTGGCTAAGAGAAGTATTATGTGTTACTTTTGAGCTTGTAAATGATATGCACGACAAGACAATCAAAGGTCAGCTTGTTGACCTTTGATTGAGGGTACCACAAAGCGCTACAAGAGGTCTCCCTCATGTGCGCCGTCTAGTCCTGAATTTTCTCGTGAGGCCATACATGAAGTAATCCAAACTTCGGGTGCGTGTTTTAATTCTTACCAGTCTAATCAGATCAGTATCACACGAGTATTAGGTGTTATGATCATGGATTTTCACTGTGCACATGGCCGCACTCACTTGCTTTGGGATTATAAGGCCAATCGCGAAAAAATTATAATACCAAAAAAGTCGACAACTGAGATAAATCCACGTATGATAGAAGGAGATAGACCTTCGTTTGTTCCGTGTATTCCCAAACATGATTTCCTGGGCCATCCCAAGAGGTTAAACATCTTGGATTGATTCAGTCAGTCCTCCATCTCAATTGTCCTTAGGTATTTTGGCTTCTAAAAATTGTCAGACAGCAGTTACACATAGCCGTATTCACAGATATCAATCTGAGAGTATGTTACTTGAGCTTGGCCACTAGACTAAAAGTATTCTCAAGAGAGACTCTGAGCAACTCCTCGATTTATTAAGGCCATCCACAGCTAACCTACACGTGTAGGTAATCACATAAGAGGGTGTATCAAACAAAAAACGGGGGCTTAATCTCAGCAGACTGTAAAATAGGGCTAACCCACTGGTCACGTACTACAACAATGAGATGTCTAGGATTATTCAAACTCCGAAAACCTGCAGCCTTAAGTGAAGCCCCTTACTGGAAAGATATCTCTCAGGAGAAAAAAAAACACGAATTGAGGGCAAAAAAAAGCCAAAAAAAGATCATCAAAACCACCTCCCCAAGACTCGAATCCACCCAGCATGGGAAGACCTCAGAAACAAACCATTGGCATCACAGACCTCTATCCTGGACTCAACGATATCGGAGATGCTTTTGAAGCTCTGCCGCAGGAGCTGGTTCGGTATTTCACGTTGCTGAAGGAGATCGATGCGAAATGCGTAACCACAGTGCCACATTTAAAATACTACATAAAGATGATGCTATCGATGGAGAAAACACACCCGAAACGGAAAATGGTTTTATCGCACGTTCAGCAGCTTCTGAAAGAGCTCATGCCGTGTTTGGAGGAAAAAATGCATGTAGCTTCAATAGCATCAGATGCGGTTTGTAAGCATTTGGGAAGAATTGACGATGATTGGGATATAATTGTGGAAAATGAAATTCCGGAATCTGTAAGAATCGGCCCGCTAAATCATCCGGCAATGATTCAGGACTCAAAGTTGCCTGACGGTAAATCCACACACAGTGCCAGAAGTGAGAGCAGAAGAGAAGCACTTGCTGCTAAAAGGGGACACGTGGAGGAGGAAGAGTCTGGAACAGAAACTCAAAGAAATTCACCTGGAGCTAAAAATAAAAATAAAAAAAGAAAAGAGGAAAGTGAGCCTGAAGAGCCACAGTCCCCTAATAACGAGCCTCTTTATTGTTACTGTAACCAAGTTTCCTACGGAGAGATGGTTGGATGTGACGGGTCAGATTGCGCAAGGGAGTGGTTTCATCTACCGTGCATTGGTCTAACGCAGCCACCAAGGGGGAAGTGGTATTGTGATGAGTGTAAAGCTCAGAGGAGGAGATGAGGAGGAGATGAGGAGAAGTTGAGGAAAAGTTGACAAGAAGGAACGGATTAAGTCATTCGTCAGATGGTGTATTTATAAATATGGCAGACACAGCGATGTCCGATTGCGATGAAGGATATCATAGGGAGAATAGTGTCTTTGTGTGGTTGTGACGAAAATCGTAGTGGCAGGTTTTGGGTTTATTGAATACGGTTCGCCTGAGGTTGTTCCATCTTGACGAAATGTGATGCCGCAAAACCCGTTGAGATCCATAGTGGGACGATGCTCTGAGGTAGAATCTCAACCGGTGTCAGACAGTGGAAAGAGTAGAGATCGCAGAGAGTATGGAGATTACGGAGATATTACAAATATTTAGGATCTCGACTGAATTCTGGCTCTTGGAATGAGAAGTTTGACTGCCAGAGTTTTCCAGAAAACTTGAACCCTGCAACGTCTGCTCGCACCGTGAATCATCCAAGTCTGTGTTCCGGGTGACATCGGCATCCGCTCACGTAGGGAGATCATTACAGAATATGTCTGTTTGGCAAGGCGAGAAAGTGAGTCGAGAACTTGTTCTGGTTTCAGCGGGGAGGATCCGAGAATATCACATTGAAATGAAGCAGCAGCGATATTGCGGTTGCGAAGCAAAGAACCGACTCGAGTCATAACAGCAACAGCGGAAACTGGAGAAGGTGAGATATCTTCCCGAACTCTCAAGGCTCTGGATACGTCTATATAGAAAGAACAGAAACATAGTCTCAGATGATTGATGAGCTGAAGAAGTAAGTTTCGCATGGAGAAGGTTGAAGCATCCTGCACCACCACTACCAATGCGGTAAGTCTGAAAAGAAAAAAGAAGCTCAAGGGGTATTGTGGCACATCTCAAAAACAAACTTTTTTGGACTCACCAACAATAACTCATCTTTCAGGGGCATCTCAAAGATTCGTGTACCAACCAGAAAAGCAATTGAAATTTAAAACATCTCCAATGGCGGTAAGTAACAAAGATAATCGAATCTAACTTTAGCATTCCGAATACCGACTAGTTGTTGTGGGGCCTCCGGTTGTTGGAAAATCTGCGCTGACGATTCGGTTGACCCAATCTGAGTTTGTAGATGAATATGACCCCACAATCGAAGATTCTTATCGTCATCACTGTTCAATAGACGATGAAAATTGTACTTTGGATATTTTAGATACTGCCGGCCAGGAAGATTATTCTTCGATGAAGGATTTATATATGAGAACCGGTCAGGGTTTCCTGCTTGTTTTTTGCATCAACAGAAGACAAACTTTTGAACAGGTTCTAGGGTTTTACGACCATATAATGCGTGTAAAAGGCGAAGAGTGTGATTTCGTTCCTATGATGCTTGTAGGGAACAAGTGCGACTTAGAAGATGAAAGACAAGTTTCTGAGGAGGAAGGTTCTAGACTCGCCAAAAGATTTCAGTGTCCGTATATTGAAACGTCTGCAAAACTGGATTACAAGGTGAATGATGCGTTTTACAGCGTGGTTCGACAAATAAGGGGAGGTAAAAGGATGGACTCCACTTCTCCTCAATCTCAACAAGCAGCAAAGACTAACGGTGCTGCCAAAACTAATAACAACAGTAGTACAGCTCCTGCTCAGAGAATGCAAAATACTTCCTCCAAAGAGCAGGATCATAAAAGTGGTTGTTGTACGATAGTTTAGAAGTATGAATCAATAGTTTTATTTCCTCTAGGTTGTGTAATTGATGGTGTTTGTCTTTAAGGAGGGAAATGGAGTGAAGCGGAAGAGATGGAGCGTAGGAGGGGGTCTATCTCATCAACTGCAATCAAGAAGGCATGATCCAGCCAATCTCTTTTACATGCTCTTTTACATAAGAAAATGGGTACAGCATATGGAGGAAAGTGGCTATCGACCCTTGAAAAAAAAAAAACCCCTATTGTACCAGACCTTTTGATCTGATCAGTACCACATGTCTATGTAGATAGATGTGCTGATAACCTATAAAGAACTTGTTGTCTTAAGGCTAATCTGTGGCGGAAGCCAGTAAATTATGCTTCAAGTACTGGTCAAATTCCACTCTAAAAGTCACTGTCTAACCTTGTTATATGCACTTTACCTTTGTGAATATACTGATCAGACGCTACATTAACAGATTTGCTTTGCCGCGTTGGGAAATTTCTCATGAACACTAAACATGCCAGCTCTGACCAGTGTGAGACTCTTACTCACTAAACTCCCGCCGTAGTCGTGTCTCTTCGAGAAAAGCGTCTCAAATTAACAGGAAGAAACCTTTTAGCCTCTGTTTCTACTTACATCTCTTATTCGACTGCCTGGGCCGCTGGACCGCCGGGCTGACGGTCTCAGGATTCGGAAACACCATCTCTGAGGCTCGAACCCTTCATCCAAGATATATATTCTGGCCCTCCATCCAAGACCTGATCTTGAACAAAGTCTGAGACCTGGTTCAGGCAAATTAACTTGCTTTATTTATTAAGATGCAGGTTCGCAGGTTACTTAATATTTCAGTAGGGGCTCATTCAGAAATGTCATTGGATCATATCCATTTTCTCTTCTAGCTTCTACCCAGGTTGAATGATTCAACTCCCCGTACGAAATTCAAGATGTCTAACTGCCCCACCAAGAAAAAAAACTCAGTAGCTGTAAGAAAAATTGTTTGGAGACAGGTTTGGAAATTGGATTATCGCAGCCATATACAGCCACTGACCTAAAAATGCAAGATACTAAAAGACCAGTGACCATAGAGTAAGTTCACGAAACAGCATTTTGTCGGATTGATGCTTCAGGCCCACTTCTGGTAGATACCTGATCCTCAACTAGGATCTCATGGTCTTGCGAGACACGCTGAGCTGCTCTTTTCGCCATATGTTTAAAGTTGTTAATTAACAGTCGATTGTGGACTATATCAGTTTGCGATTAGTGACCTGTTGTGAAAGAGAGGGCTGTAATGCGTTCAAAGATATGATATATAAGTAATTCGGACAACACTATTCAAGCGGGTCTGCAAATTACTTTCAGAGTGAGTCAACTGTGCCCAATTCTTACTTCATACTATGCATGTCTGTCAAAGTGTCATATTTACTTACTGTCGCTTTTTCCGACCAGTCGGAGTATTCATATACGGGACACGGCTCAAGTTTTTGAACTTCTATTATCGCTTGCCCCGGCTCACAGATTAGACACTGCATTGAGAAGACATCACTAAATTATGTCACCATCGCATCTCTCGACACGGTCTAATCCGTAGCAGACTAGCAGTACTCGTGTATGGAGATATTCGTATGGTCTGACTCAATCTTGGAGAAGCAGTTTTGGGCTTTTTCTCTTCCTGTCCTAATATCGTTGCTAAAAGACCAATGTGACTTATGATACAGCACTGGTTTCATTTGTATCACGGTATGGCTTACTTTAATCTTGACAACATTAATGTCTGAATTTGACAAAAGGTGGAAGCATCTTCACAGTCAAGTCTGCCACACATTGTAATAGTGGCCGGTTTTGTGCACCTAATTTTCACCTCAAGACACTGAAGTAGTGTCGTATCTTCAGGTTCCATGCCACGCTGTCGGTGAACATGATCGAGCGTTGATCGATTATATTATACTTTTGCATCAAACTGCGTTTTCTTTTTCCTTAGGAGCGGAAAAGTCCGACAAACGTTTGCGACATATTCTTGAACGACGCTTAAAAGACTCTTGAAAAGTCCAGAGGCAAAGCACAGCTTCTTAACGGGTGGATGATAATTGAGGTGAATTCTGGATCATCGGAATCTGCTGTATGAGATGACTTAAAATTGGATCAGAATTCAACAGGAGGAACTGCGTTTTGAAAGAAATTGATGACATTGCCCCTGTATTTGTATTGACCACCCCCTTTACCTAGCCACACAGTCAAGAAAGGATTACACCTGGCGATTAAAAGCTCCTCAATAGGGGTCA
>JAKTTA010000206.1:0-15292 GCA_030580415.1 Citeromyces nyonsensis
AGAGGTCAGATCTGGTATTCAACTCTCTGAACTTACCGCTGAACAAAAGGATGACCTGGCTCTTCTGGTAGAGACTAGAGGAGTTGTTGTTTTCAGAGATCAAGATTTCAAGTACAAAGGTCCTGAATTTGCTCGCAACTGGGGTCAGCACTTTGGGCCTCTTCATATTCATGCCAGCTCAGGAGCTCCAGAAGGCTTTCCTGAGTTCCACGTCACCTATAGACGGGCTGATGCGGGTGAGTTCCAAAGAGTGTTCCAGGACCGTACTTCGCTGGTGTTGTATCACTCTGATGTGAGCTACGAGCCTCAGCCACCCGGAATCACTTCGTTTGTTCATCTTCAGGGACCGAACGGAGGTGGAGATACACTGTTTGCGGATTTATTCGAAGCTTACGATAGACTGTCTCCCGCATTCCAGAAAGTTATCGAAAATTTGAAAGTGGTACATACTTCCAGAGATCAGGCTGAAAATTCCAGGAACAATGGTGGAATAGAGAGAAGAGCGCCGGTGGAATCCATCCATCCTTTGGTAAGGTACCACCCAGTCACTGGCAAGAAGTCACTTTTTGTGAATAGCTCTTTCTGCAGAAGAATTGTGGGGTTCAAGAAGGAAGAGAGCGACGCTCTTCTTGAGTTTTTGTTTCGCCATGTCGAGACTTCTTTGGACTTTCAGTTGAGAGCAAGGTGGGAAGAGGGCACTGTTGCTATATGGGATAACAGAAGAGTGATTCATACTGCAACTTTGGACTGGGATACCCCAGAAGCAAGGCACTGCTTCAGAATTACTCCTCTCGCAGAGAAGCCGGTCACCAAGAAGGAGTACTATGCTCAACTAGATTGAATAGACTTTGATTTTGCTTAGAATCAATTCCAGAAGGCATATAAATCACCTATGCGTATGGAGAGTAAGTGAGAGTAGTTGAATAGTGTTTGCCTGAGAACCATAGTCAGGATAAGAAGTGCTGTGAGGAATTAAGGGAATAAATCATGACGAGACTTTCAATGTGCAGCACATTAATAGTGGAAGAGAAGCTGGTGAAAGCACATCGAACTGGGAGAGAACTGCAATATTATCGGTGGACAAATTTGTCACTTTAAAGTCAAACCATGACTTACCACAAAGTTCGCCTTTACTTCTCTTGTATCTTGGTGCAGGATCTCTCCTCTATAATTGACCAGCTGAAGAAAGCCACTGAAACATTAATAACACCCTTTTCCGGTCAATTGTGGTCTGGGAAATGCCTCGAAACACATATTTCTATTGGCTGAAGCTCTTCAGAGCAGGAGCCTTACCCAATATCATATCAGACCAGACCGCAAAAAAGGGAAGGGCGACCTCCTCTCATATGCTTTCTGATGTAGGAGAATAATCAAAGGACTCTCACCTGATCAGGCATCCATATTGTTTCAATGACCGCAAAATATAACTCAGAATTATTCTCCCTTTAGCCACTCATTATCGAAAAAATGTTTCCCAAATTCTCTTAGATGAGTGATGACCATTACTTCGGTCAATTTGATGATCTCGCATCTTTTGGTTTTTTTCCTCTGTTTTCAAAATTTTACAATGCCTCATTTCGATATTGGTCGATTCGATGATATCAGAGTTACGAAGGGTCTAACATCGAGGACACACATGGTATTTATGTGGTAGGGATTTTGGGGGTTTGAGATCAGGTCCGGACGGTCTGAATTGCCCTCTTTATGGCCACATCAAATCAGATTGACTGATCACGAATTTGGGTGCTGAATAATCTTATGACCGAGGCCAGCTATACTGAATGATCCATAAACGTGGTTCCTTTACTGTCCAGAAAAATCGAGACTCAAGCAAGTGCACCGAACAGCTATTGATTTGGCCAACTCGAGAATAGTGGTCACACAAAAAGATTCAAAAGGAACCTATTCGATTCATTTTTTTCTGAGTGTCATCTCCTGTGCCCTGGTTGGCCGGTCATCTTTAAAAGAAAAGATGAGTAACGTTCTCTACACTACCTGACAGACGGCATTTCGGTCAAACCACACAATTGGGACACCTTCAGGTTGAAGTCTTGCGAGGAGGACTTTTCATTGCATTGGGATCTTTTCTTTTTGACTCTATGTCCAAAATAGGATTCCGTCACAAGATAGGCAAGTTTCGCGTAAAGGAAAATCGCTTTCCCTGTTGGAGTGCTATCAGATGAATGGGTTGTATGGTTTCAAATTACTCCAACAATAGGCGGGTCTTGTAAGATCAACGCATACTTGACTAGCCATCTTGATCGGTATAGTTTCTGAGACGCTATCGTGACTCAAAAATAGGTAAAAAACAGTGAACACGAGGAATGAATACTCGAAGCTGAGCTTCTTAAATCTGGAAAACCTACTGAAATAATCCTTTCATAGATTTCTTTTCCAACTCAGATAGCTACATTCCTCCAGTCTATGGTAATTCCCGTTCCTGTCCAGTGCAATGCACCCGATAAGAACTATTCCACAGAGCTGTTCCCCCGGCCTGAATTACACTTACCTTCAACTTCTGCCAAGGCTTGATTACGATCCGCATTGGTCAAACACTGAAGCGAAAAAATCGGCATATCAGTCGGTCATCCCCGAAAGCAGATAAGAAACCCCGATTACATAAGCACGCACGTTGCGATTACATAATGAGTAATCACCACAATGTGATTGGCCAGCGATAAGTATCTGTATAAAGGGTAAAAATCGAACGATTGTAGCGATTTTTTCAACGACCGAAAAAAAAAAAAAATCTACAGATCATCAACAATGGAATACGCTGCTGAGGAGGACCGTTCAGTATATACATACGACGAGACTCCTGAGAATACTTCATGGGCACAGACTCTGCCGACTGCTAAAGGTCTATACAGACCGGAATACGAAAAGGATGCATGTGGAGTTGGTTTCAGTGTTCAGATCAAGGGACAAGTGAGTCACAAAATTGTAAGCGATGCCAGACACTTGTTGTGTTCTATGACCCACAGAGGATCTAGCGGGGCTGATGCTCGTGACGGTGATGGAGCTGGTGTTATGACTTCAATTCCTCACAAGTTTATGGTTAGAGAGTTTTCGTACCATTGTAACGTTAGCGTTCCTCCCTTAGGCCAGTACGCTGTGGGGAACCTTTTTTTCAAGAATGACGATTCTATCTTTGAAAAGTCTCGCGGCACTTTTGAGAGCATTGCAGAATCGCTAGGACTGATGGTGTTGGGATGGCGTGCGGTTCCGCATGATTCCTCCATCTTGGGGCCCGCTTCTCTTTCACGTGAACCTCTAATCTTGCAGCCTCTTGTAGTTCTGAAGGAGGGTTATGATGCAGACAACGCCAACAAGGTTTCTGACGAAGAATGGGACCAGAAATACGAAAAACGGTTCGAGAGACAGCTTTACATCTTGAGAAAGCAGGCCACACACACAATTGGGCTGCACAACTGGTTCTACATATGTTCGCTCTCTAACAAGAACATTGTGTACAAGGGACAGTTGGTGCCTGCGCAGGTTTATTCCTATTTCCACGATTTGGTGAATGTGGATTACGAGGGACACTTTGCCTTGGTGCACTCGAGATTCTCCACCAACACGTTTCCCTCGTGGGATCGTGCGCAGCCGCTGAGATGGGCTGCTCACAATGGTGAGATCAACACTTTGAGAGGAAACAAAAACTGGATGCGTGCGCGTGAGGGGGTAATGGCTTCCTCGCTTTTCGGAGACGAGCTGGACAAGCTGTATCCTATTATCGAGGAGGGTGGGAGTGACTCTGCTGCGCTGGATAATGTATTGGAGTTGCTTGTGGTGAATGGAGTTCTGAGTCTTCCAGAAGCCATCATGCTACTTGTTCCAGAAGCGTGGCAGAATAACGAGCACATGGACCCGCATAAGCGCGCGTTTTACGAGTGGGCTGCTTGTTTGATGGAGCCGTGGGATGGTCCCGCGTTGTTCACTTTTGCCGATGGCAGGTACTGCGGAGCCAATCTAGACAGAAACGGGCTCAGACCGTGTCGTTTCTACGTGACGGACGACGATCGTATGATCTGTGGCTCTGAAGTGGGAGTGATCCCAATTGATCCGGAGCATGTGGTACAGAAGGGACGTCTTCAGCCAGGAAGAATGCTTCTTGTCGACACCAAGGAGGGCCGTATTGTGGACGATAGAGAGCTGAAGAAGAGCGTAGCCTCGCGGTTTGATTTCAAGTCTTGGGGGTTGGCCAAACTGACTTTGGAGGATATTGTGTCGAAGACTAATCTTATCTCCAAGATGAGTTCCACTGAACTGGATGGCACCTCTCGAAATGGAAATGGCTCTAAAGCAATCTACAACAAATCAATGACAAACGACCCAAGAATGATTGCTTTTGGCTACTCGTTCGAACAACTCTCTTTGATCCTGGCTCCCATGGGCTCCGACGCAAAGGAGGCCCTTGGATCGATGGGTGCAGACGGTCCATTGGCCTGTCTGGCAGAACAGCCACGTCTGGTTTACGATTACTTTCGTCAACTTTTCGCACAAGTGACAAACCCTCCAATTGATCCGATCCGCGAAAGCATTGTAATGTCACTTGAATGCTACATCGGACCTCAGGGAAACCTTCTGGAAATGCGGCCAGAGCAATGCGATCGTCTACTGCTTCCCTCTCCTGTTCTGACAAGCGAGGAACTATCAGCACTGAAAAAGATTGAAGTTGTACGTCCTTCGTGGCGTGTGGCAGAACTGGATCTGACTTTCCCCAAGTCTGACGGACTGCTGGGATACGCCAATGCCGTTGACCGCCTTTGTGAGGAGGCTGCTTCTGCCGTTGCTGAAGGACGTGCTCTGATTGTCTTGTCCGACAAAAAAGTGGCTGCAGACAGAGTGGCTCTCAGTGCTTTAATCGGAGTGGGAGCAGTACACCACCACCTTGTTCGCCAGAAACAGAGATCCAAGGTGGCCATCCTGGTGGAAACAGCAGAGGCTCGTGAAGTTCACCATCTATGCTGTCTTCTCGGGTACGGCGCAGACGGGGTGAACCCCTACCTAGCACTGGAGACACTGATGTCAATGAACCAGGCAAAGCTGCTCAAAAGAGACAGCGTAATGGCGGAGGAGCTGGTGGTGGAGAACTACAAGCACTCGATCGACGGCGGAATCTTGAAGGTGATGTCCAAGATGGGAATCTCCACACTGGCATCTTACAAGGGAGCACAGATTTTCGAAGCGCTCGGAGTAGACAACAGCGTGGTGGATAAGTGTTTTGCAGGAACTGCTTCTCGTATCAAGGGTGTCACTTTTGAGTACATTGCTCAAGATGCCTTCACTTTGCATGAACGCGCCTACCCGTCACGTGACACAGTAAAGCCACAAGGGCTTCCTGAGACTGGCGAGTACCACTGGCGGGATGGCGGAGACGCGCATGTGAACGATCCCACGGCCATTGCCAACATGCAGGATGCTGTACGCAACAAGAATGAGCGCGCGTATGAAGCATATTCTCGTAAGCAGGAAGAGGCTGTACGTAACTGCACTTTACGTGGACTGCTTGACTTTGACTACTCAACGTCTACGCCTGTTCCGTTGGACCAGGTAGAGCCGTGGACTGAGATTGTGCGTCGTTTTGTTACGGGCGCCATGTCGTACGGGTCCATCTCTATGGAGTCCCACTCTACGTTAGCAGTGGCTATGAACCGTCTTGGAGGAAAGTCCAATACGGGAGAGGGTGGAGAAGATCCAGAGCGGTCTGCCATCCGTTCTAACGGCGATACCATGCGTTCTGCTATTAAGCAGGTGGCTTCTTCCCGGTTTGGTGTAACTTCCTACTACCTCTCTGACGCCGACGAGCTGCAGATCAAGATGGCTCAGGGAGCCAAGCCAGGGGAAGGGGGAGAATTGCCAGGACACAAGGTTTCCAAAGAGATTGGAAGAACTCGTTTCTCTACGCCTGGAGTGGGTCTGATTTCTCCTCCTCCCCACCACGATATCTACTCGATCGAGGACCTCAAACAATTGATCTACGATTTAAAGTGTGCCAATCCACGCGCGCGTGTTTCTGTGAAACTGGTGTCGGAAGTCGGGGTTGGAATCATTGCCTCGGGAGTTGCCAAGGCAAAAGCAGATCACGTGCTGATTTCAGGCCACGACGGAGGAACCGGGGCTTCTAGATGGACCGGAATCAAGTATGCCGGACTTCCATGGGAGCTGGGACTGGCAGAAACACACCAGACTCTGGTTCTCAACGATCTAAGAGGCCGTGTCACGGTGCAGACCGACGGACAGCTGAAAACAGGAAGAGACGTTGCTGTGGCTTGTTTACTAGGAGCAGAAGAGTTTGGGTTTGCCACAACTCCTCTCATTGCCATGGGATGCATCATGATGAGAAAGTGCCATCTTAACACATGTCCCGTTGGAATCGCCACTCAGGACCCAGAACTCCGTAAAAAGTTCACAGGTACTCCTGAGCACGTGATCAACTTCTTCTACTACCTCGCCAGTGAGCTGCGTGGGATCATGGCGAAATTGGGGTTCCGCACAGTGGATGAGATGGTTGGGCGTGCTGAAAAGCTTCTTGTGCGCGAGGATTTGCGTACTACGAAAAACGCCAATCTGGATCTCTCTCCCATTCTCACTCCAGCCCACACCATCAGACCTGGTGTGGCTACCCACAGAGTGAGAAAGCAGGACCACAGACTGCATGTGCGGCTGGACAACAAGCTGATTGACGAGTCTGAAGTGACCCTTGATCGCGGATTGCCAGTCACCATTGAGGCTGATATTGTCAATACCGATCGTGCACTGGGATCCACACTTTCCTACAGAGTGAGTAAGAAGTTTGGACTTCAGGGCCTTCCCCAAGACACGATCCACGTGACTTTGAGAGGTAACGCTGGACAGTCTTTCGGAGCACATCTGGCTCCTGGAATAACTCTGGAACTCGAAGGAGACGCCAACGACTATGTCGGAAAGGGAGTTTCTGGAGGGCGCGTAATTGTGTATCCTCCCAAGGACTCTCCCTTCAAAGCGGAGGAAAATATCCTGATCGGGAACACGTGTCTGTATGGCGCTACAAGCGGACACTGTTACTTCCGGGGTATCGCCGCTGAGCGGTTTGCCGTTCGTAACTCGGGGGCCACAGCTGTTGTTGAGGGAACCGGAGATCACGGGTGCGAGTACATGACTGGCGGGCGTGTAGTGGTTCTAGGATCTGTAGGTCGTAATTTCGCCGCAGGAATGTCTGGCGGTATTGCCTACGTTCTGGACATGGCCCAGGACTTTGATACCAAGGTGAATCTGGGCCAGGTGGAGCTGTTTTCCATCAACGATCCAGCCGAGATTGCTTTTGTGCGTGGGTTGATTGAGGACCACCGCCATTACACCGGTTCTGAGCTTGCCGACAGGGTTCTCAGAGACTTTAACAGGATCTTGCCAAAGTTTGTAAAAGTTCTCCCCACCGACTACCGTCTTGTGCTTGAGGAGGACGAGCGGAAGCGCAAGGAGGCAAAGCAGAGCGAGATTGCACGTGTCTTGGGCCAGATCAAGGAGGATCCAGAAAGCGATGCCACCAATGGCGAGTGGGCCAAGACGAAAAAGATTCAAACGTCGCACGAACCAAAACTGGGCGATCTTGAAGACTCGATTGCCGATCCCAAGCAAGAAGTGAAGAAACTCGACAAGCTGCGTGGGTTTATGAAGTACAAGCGCAGATCGGAAAAGTACCGTCCTGCCAAGGATCGTACTTCTGACTGGCGTGAACTGTCTAAGCGTCTTACAAAAGAGGATGCTGCCTACCAGACTGCGCGTTGCATGGACTGTGGAGTGCCATTCTGTCAGTCCGACACGGGGTGTCCTATCTCGAACGTTATCCCCAAGTGGAACGAGCTTGTTTTCCAAGACCGCTGGTTTGATGCGTTGCAGCGTTTGCTGATGACAAACAACTTTCCCGAGTTTACCGGACGGATCTGTCCTGCCCCCTGTGAAGGAGCTTGTGTTTTGGGGATCAATGAGGACCCAGTGGGAATCAAATCCATCGAGTGTGCGATTATCGATTACGGGTTCGAGCAAGGATGGATTAAGCCTACTCCTCCTGAAACACGTACAGGGTATAAAGTGGCCATTGTAGGGTCTGGTCCTGCCGGTCTAGCAGCCGCTGACCAACTCAACAAGGCGGGCCATTCCGTGACTGTTTTTGAACGCTCGGACAGAGCGGGCGGACTACTCATGTATGGTATCCCCAACATGAAGCTTGACAAGCGGGTTATTCAGAGAAGAGTGGATCTGATGGCATCAGAAGGCGTAGAGTTTGTATGCGGTGTCGCAGTGGGAGAAGATGTTTCTATGGATGAACTACGCTCTCAGAACGACGCTGTTATTCTTGCACTGGGATCCACCATCCCACGTGACCTCCGCATCCCAGGCCGCAGCGTCTCCAACATCATGTTTGCCATGCAGCTGCTTGAGGCCAACACAAAGGCTTTGCTGGAAAATGACATGGCGGAGATTGAAGCCAGTCTGCGTGGGAAAAACGTGATTGTCATTGGAGGAGGCGACACCGGTAACGACTGTCTGGGAACAGCCACACGTCACGGAGCGAAATCTGTAATCAACTTTGAGCTTCTGCCCACTCCTTCAGCTACTCGGTCAAAGGAAAACCCGTGGCCCCAGTGGCCCAGAATCTTCCGTGTGGACTACGGACACGCAGAGGTGAAGGAACACTACGGGCGTGACCCGCGTGAGTACTGCATTCTCTCCAAGGAGTTTGTCGGTGACGAAGAGGGTCAAGTCAAGGCTATTAAAACTGTGCGTGTAGAATGGAAGAAGTCAGACAGCGGAGCTTGGCAAATGGCCGAAGTTCCAGGATCAGAAGAGGAGTTCCCTGCAGATGTTGTTCTGTTGTCGATGGGATTTGTCGGGCCAGAAGCTGACAAGCTGAATGTGGAAAAGACAAACAGGGGAAACGTTGCAACAAAGGACCCAACGGGTTATTTCGTCGAGGACAACGTTTTCGCCGCCGGTGACTGCAGAAGAGGACAGTCGCTTGTTGTTTGGGGGATTCAAGAGGGTAGACAGTGTGCAAGAGATGTGGATACCTTTTTGATGGGGTCCACGAGGTTGCCAGGTAATGGATCGATTGAGAGAAGGGACTATCAAAAGTTGCAGGAGTTGGCTGATAAGTGTTGATGCGATGAGCAGAGATGAGAAGTAGAATTTGTAAGTAATATATGCGATGAGCAGCCTCCTCTGGTGACGATTTTTTGGCGATGAGCTTAAGCGAGGAGTCAATCCCTGTGATAATAGTAGACCTGATGGGCTTTGAACGTGGTATATGACCTAAAGAGAAAGAGGAGTCTTCAGAAATGAAGAGTGTGTCAAAGTGTTACTGGTATCCATGCCACGATTTGTCTTGATAAACTTTTCGTTTCATTTAATTGTGACAAAGCCTTAGCTAGGAAGCTCTACGTTTAAGGGATTATGGCAAAAAATGTTGATGGTGCGAAGACATAGGAGCTCTGGCCAACCCAGTGCTTTCAGGGTGAGCAGCTTCACCAGGGTGAGACATCTTGTGTTAACAATATAGGACTGTTTATTCTACTTAAAGCCGCTAAATAGTCGAGGTTTAGTACCTCTTTTATACACGGTTGTTTGCGGGGAAACATATGTGACGTAGCATCTCATAAATGACCTACTCCACACGTCAACCATTCTTTTCAACCAATTACTATGGTTATTCCTTTTCCCGATTACCTAATACTCTTTTCTTTTTCTGCGGTCAACGGTTATTTCTTTTTCCTTCTGTCAGTCACATTGTTTTCCCGGATTACGGCTGATAATCCTACAAAAAATGGGTCGTTTCAAACGCATTTGGAAGGTTTTGCTGAGACTTTTAAATATTCCTAGAACATAATTAGTGAGCGCACGACCATGTTTGAAATTGACTCAGTACGGGAAAAAAATTAGTGGCGCCCAGATTTTAGTCTGTAAGCGATGTTCAGCCCACTGATGTTTACAACTGTCAAAGAATGCTCAAAAAAAATTCTTCTTCTTTTCCAAGTTAGGTCGCTCAACGGGAGTGATGGTGTGAGGATAATCTCTAGCGGTTTTTATAGTGATTCGCGCACGACCATTCATATGCCAAGTACATAGATTAGTTCGTAGGGAGAGAAGAAAAATTCCAGATTTTTTGTTTTTTAGGTGATGCCGAGTACTTGAATCGTATACCAGATACCTTTACTCATCTAGGGCTCATTTACGGAACTCACACTAATCATTTTTCTCGATATCTGATCAAGCGCTTTGACCTTTATTTGGTTCCCACACGACCTTGTTTTGAGTTTTCTTTTCAGATAAAAGTTCCATTAAATCAATTCTTTGCTTTTCTGTTGTTTTTTGGATTTTTTTTGCTTATACCACCCTTCTAATGGTTGTACAGAATATTCACAGCACATACCTCGTCTCTGCTACTCTTGCTTATAGATCAATTATTCGGTGCTGCTACTTCTGTCTTTGCTGTAGATCGTAAACGTCTCTTGAAGCGAGGAGATTCGAGAAGGTGAGAGGAAGAAACAATCACCCATGCTTTCCAATCTTCTTATCCTCCTGATTATTCGAACTCTGGTGACGTGGGTGTGTCTCCATTTTCACTTGACCCATTCTCCGGACGGATGGATTCTTCTCCAATACTGCAATGATCAGAGTGTGCTAAAACTTTGTGGCAATAAATTTATAGGCGAGGATATGAAGTTCATTAGTTGTGTACTCTTTAAATCCCGCTAAGCAGAGATGCAGTTGGCGGAAAGCAAACGTCTTGAGATCGATCATACAAACTTCCCAACTTGCTTCATCTCTCGCTGCAAAATTTTGTATCAGAAGTGGTGTTAGAGTTCCTTGGCATAATTGTGGGTGTCAATGTATTGTTTCTACGTTGTTTCCCTGATGCAAAAATCTTGCCTTATATACCTCAGAAAGCCTCAACGCCATTTTACCCTTTAATACGTAATATGCATTAGCCTAGAGCTCAACAGAGTCCAGACTGATATAGATTGCAGTGCGGGATTATATTTGAAGCATAATGCGCACCTCACCCATCGGACAGCAGATGAGCTATCCGTCTCGCGGAGCGAGTGCGTAGGTCTAATCCATTCTTAAGACTGGGCAATCTCTGTAGCGATCTTAAATCGATACCATTCGGTATCATAAATAGTAACTACTTTGACTTGTGACGTCACCCGCAGGCGGCCAGGCCCTTCTGCGTTATCGGGGCGATCTTCGGATTAGTATTCACCAAGATCGCGATCTAGATCGCAACCCCAAAAACCCGATCTAGATCGCTTAGATCAGATCGCTCTGTGAAATTTTTGATCTAGATCATAGACCAGATCGCAGCGATCTGGTGAATACTACTTCGCATATATTTATGAACCCGCTTCGCATTGCCTGTAGGCTTATGCGGTCTCATGCATGTTGCTCCGCATAGTGCATTGCATCAAGCATCGGAACAGACATTTAATGGACTCATATAATATAAAGAGCTCCGATGTGCTTGGATCAAACTCTCCCTATAAGATTGCTATGCTCTCTCCTTACATGTATAGAAGCCAGCGTATTTTCCAACTTCTGATCGAGTAATACTGGGCCGCGACCTGGTTTTATGGTATTAATATTTCTGTATGGTTAATGCAGTATCTGGCTCTAGTTCCTACACTTTGCTTCGCAGACTTTTTCCGTCCGCGATATCCAATCTTCTGAAGTCTTTGATAAGAAAAATAGAGTAGCCATCCTGATTGAATCATAATTAGAAATTGTAGGATTAAAGAAAGCAAGAGAGAAATACTAACCAAGTGCCGTAACATGATCTATTGATCGTTTAACGACGATTATTAAGCCGGAAGATAAAAGGTCTAAGAACACTTCTTAGAGATTGAGTCTGAGCCTACTTATACCTCCATGCGTCAGTCTAATGATTCTGCTACGGCATTTGACCATATCTAACGAATATAGGCTAAGTCCTCTTGACACGAGAAGTAAAACAGTCTTTATTTTAAGGAGGCTCCGGGGCCGATAATGCCCCTGGTTGTGAAACATCCCGACAACATTTTTTAATCACAATAGTCACACAAGCCCAAATATACGTGAAGCTATTTGTGAGATGTATCTATATATAGCATATATATCATCTCTTGTCTACTATTGACACGTTATGACAGACTGGAATATAAATAGGAGCTCATCCTATGTATTCCAGGCCGGCATTAGGGACTATATTGTGTACAATACACGTATTTTTCCTAGACATGGTAGCGCCGCTAGGTTTGGATGATACTGGCCTTGATTTCAACTATTATCATTACACAGAAAGCGTATAAACAATTAGTCAAACTATTGCACTCACCATTCCAGAACTCGAACAACTACGCTGGTACAGCGGAAACAATCTCGCACTCCGAGGATGCCCTTCCAGAGGCTATAGTCTTCTCACATTCTCTCTACTCCCTCGCTGGTCGAGGAGCCATGCACCTGTAATTGCCGGCCAAATTTTTCTTTCTGGATATGTAATGGGCGAACACCAGTAGTCTGTTTGTGGAGGTGAGGATCTGCAGCTCCTCCCCCTTCTGGGGGTGTTTAACCTTACTAAACAGAGACCCGCCCTTCCTGGTGGTCCATTTCAAGCGAACTTATAAACTGGCCCTGTGACTGTAGGTACGTCAACAGTATCCCGTTGTAGGTCTCCCTCCATAGTTTCTGGACTGAGCGAGTTTCATTTATCTGCGATGTCGTCCTTGCGGAGTTGACCACCTCTATGGCGAGAAATGAGCTAGACACACGTTACAGATGGCCCACCATTAAATAGGGCAGTCTTCAATAACACCCTTGAACTATTCAGCATGGATAATAATGGCCTTGCTTTATAAAAAAAAACCTGTTATATTTGTTCCAGAGCTCAAACATGTTTATCTGAAACACCTTGATTGAAAAACCAACCATTTACCAGTCAAAATCGTCTAAGGGGCGAAAAGTAGCTTGACTCGGTGGTTTTGCAGCGTTCTCTCTTGTCGAGATTTCCCATCACGGTAAAAAGAGGTCACATCTCTTGATACCAGAATTATTACAATGTATAGGATGTGGGTTTGAGTGGAGGTTGGCGCATAAAGCGAGAGAGCGGTATAGATGATGGAGCGAGCTCCAGTCACCAAAAACTTGGTCAAGCTCTACGAAAAGGACTGAGATGAAGAACATTGAAATGGTTTAATAGCGGAACTGTTGTTGGCACCACCTGATTTTTTTTTGGCAGAGCCTGCCTTAGCGAGGCAAATCCCTCGTGCATTGCCGCCGTGCAGCGATTACATGCACAATCATGCAAGTCTCGACACACATTATACATTAACCTATAAACTACAAACTTCTAATTCTTGAAAAACCCCTTAACCTTGCGAATCCACGACTTTTTCGATGGATTATCCACCTCGCTCGGCCTTTCTGGGTGGCTTGACTTTGCAGCAAGAATATTGCCATACCCTCCAATACCCACAGAGATGTTCCCATCAACTTCCTGGCTGTTCTTTGACTTTCTAGAAGTTATTGGAGATATGTTATTTTCAGGATCAACATCCTGAGCTTTTCTGGTGGTTTCAGGATCTACATTGTGCTTCATATTACCATAACCTCCTCTTCCCGTAGAAAATACCGGCTGTAGTAGATTAGGGGTATTGGAGCCCTGAGGAACCAATGTTGGAGAGGGAATTCCACTTCCCTTGCCCATGTTTCCAGCACCTCCTCTACCAGTGGAGTATACAACGTTTCCCTGCTTGTCATGAGAAAACGTGGCAGACAAAGCCTCACTGTTGGAGATTTCAGGAGTCAATTCATTCGGAGCCACTCTCGGAGATGCAACGTTCCCCTTTCCTCCTCTTCCAGTTGAATAGTCAGACATACTGTTATATTCTTTTTTTTTCTTTTCCCTTATCTATTTTTTTAAAAAATCTGACCGACGCAAAAATAGGTCGTGTACCGCAGAAAGAGGTCATCGCTCGCGGTCACGTGCAGTCACGCAGAGATGCATAAGTCTTCCAAATTGGGTCTGGATTTTGATGCACTAGTTGAAATACATCATCATCTTTGCACTCTTGAGCCTTGGCACAAATTTTTTCAAAGACTGACAAATAAACTTGCTTCAGCCTGTCTATGTTGTAGCCGATCAAATCAACTTTTTCAAGTTCCTTGATTTGAATTTCCAAGTGCTCCATCAGAGACTTTATATAGTTGCCCATAAGACAATCTATTTGCTCCTCTTGCAGATTGCCAATCGCCTCGTACGGATCAGCCCGGCTGTGAGGCTCGAGAAAATCAAAGTTATCATCCATATTCAGTACTACGTCTTCTAGACAGCCCTCTTCAGAGTAGTAGAGCACAAATTGTACCCGTGACCCGTCTACAGAAACGTGTAAAATCTTGGCACTATTTGCACTCGTCGGGATGAAGCCGTAATTGAAGAAAAACCGATGCACATCTTCCACCTCTGAGTATTTTATAAGCACTTCCACCAAGTCATTTTCAACGACAGCTGTGTAATGAGGCGCTGGATCAAACAACAGTAGTATATCGCCCGTCACTTTATCCACGTTGAAGTGAGCATTATTTGCTTTCACTTCGTCCGTTGAGTGATTCACAAAGTCAAGTAGTGGGACTAAAGATATATCGGTAGAATAGTCCTCTGATTCATCAATTCTGCTTGGAATCTCCAGTATACGCGACTTGATAGCGTTGTTTAATTGGATAAACTCCGCAAGAGAAAATGCAGACAATGGCAGATCCTCCATGAGCCGATTGTAGTTATCGGACGCAAACAAGAGGTCTTGGTAGTATGCCTGAAACAGCACATTCTCCTTAGCTAAGGAGGTTTGTGCAAATCTTTTAATAGCTTCCACACTGTCTGAGTGGATGTTCTCCACTTTGGTGGAGAGAAGAGTGTCCAAGTACGAATCTAAATGCTTATGGGGCCATGCAGAGGTTCGTCTTACAATGACAAAACCAATGACATAGTTTACGAGAATGTTTGTTTCTGTGAGACTAACTATATGCGAAAGACACTTTTTGACAATTTTCTGAGACTCTTCAGGCAGAGATTCCAGCAGGTCCTGGCACGACGGGAGTGAGAGGGCTAGATCTTTGGGAATTCTCATCAACTCGCATGGCTGACTTGCATAGACTTTATCAATGAAAACTCCTGTGCCACTGTCTTTGCCTTCTCGGGATTGTGCGATTTCCAGTCCTGGGTGGGTTTCGATCATGGGTTCGATTCCCGTGGGGTGCATATTTGGAGAGGAATGGTTAT
>JAKTTA010000206.1:15312-40710 GCA_030580415.1 Citeromyces nyonsensis
GGAATGGTTATCTTTTTTTTTTTTTTTTTTCACAAAAAAGTTCCATTAATTAATATATAACAACATAATTAAATATCCCTCGAGGTACTCGTGTTGTATTGGAATCAATCGACCAAAAATTCGATACCATCCAGGATGGTATTTGTAAAAAGATCAACCAAATTTTAGTTGCTTGGTTGCAATTGGGTGTTTGTTCTGTTGCAGTTATAATTTATTTCCTCTCAGGATTGGTTTCATGATGTTCTATTCTCTGCCATCATGATGCTTCTCTCAATTCTTCCGCCAAACGCCAACATGAGGCGAGCTTAGTTCGCTGGGTAACCCACCGATACCATTGCTCATCCGATCGAGGTTTAGGAACCTCCGAACCATATCGTCGCTTTGTGCGGACAAACATTGTGGTGGAGAGAAGCAGATTGTATCAAAGTAGCTGCTTTGTGTTGTGATTGTGTCCATTTACCAGTTTTTCCAGGTTATGACCTTTTTGAAAAAAGAAAATCCGACTTTTTCTTCAAATCTCTCAAGTCTACTTGGGAGCTGACATCCTTCTAAAATGTAAGGGCTGGAAGATTGTTGCAATAAAGAAGCCTCTCCTTCGAGCTTAGTGACTAAGAGTGATGCTGGTGTTACAAGCCATCGAACTTTTTTTGAAAATGTGAATCATACACACTGTGGCTTTCCGTGTTCGTCGCTGATCCATGAAATCAGGCCATAGCTTAAAGCAGAGTAGCTTTTGTTCTGGCCGATCCATAACACTTCCTGCTGCGCCTTTCTGAGAGCGAATATTTAGAGCTCCAGAATTCCAGCGTGAGGCTCATCAACACAGATACTCCTCGCAGGATATTTCTACAGTCCAATCTTTCCGATACATGCTTGTTTCCTGCATGACTTATGCACAATATGCATATGGCTGCATAAGCGACATGTACCATTCGTGTTCTTAATCATCCCAGAGCAGCTTATTCTTCCCGGAAATAACCTACAAAGGTGTATCAACTTCTTTATATCACCTGCGCATCTTTTTTATCCCAACCGACAATGTTCTCGCACCGCGTATGCGGTATCCGCACGGCGTTATGCATCACAATTTCCTAGCGTCTATTGCGAATGTAACCACAGCTTTCTCGATAAAAGACGGAAAATCTCTGCAAAAAGGCAATGACAGAAAAGCAAATCGATTCCTCTAAAGAGTCCCTGGGAGAGAAAGAGATATACATTGATGAGTCTTCCGTTGTCGATCTTGTGCTCAAGAGGTGCGGCCATGGAACTGCTGAGGATATCCCACCCGACGTGGAGTTTATCTCTGAAACAATCAACCAAATGAGCCTAGAAGAAGCTCTTGTAATTTTGCAAGAGGCCGTCCAACAGCACAAGGGAGACATGAACTTCCCTTCGGAAACTTACGAAACAATCCAACTTCTTTTAGAGAAGCCAAAGCCGTTCGATTGCAAATTGGAGGCTGCATTGATTGCGTTCCATTCTCCATACCCTGAAGTGAGGGCTGTCACTGATCCGTTTGACGATGTCGATATGCCTGTTGAAACGATACGGGCTTACTTTCTTGGTTTCCTATGGACTATTGTAGGAGTTGGGGTGAATGCTTTTTTCTCACGTAGAATGCCGTCTGTGAAGATTACTTCCAGCGTTGTGCAGCTACTTCTGTATCCGAGCGGTAAGTTGGTTGAGTTTCTCCCCGCGTGGAGCGTTTTTGGCCATTCGTTAAATCCAGGCCCATGGAATTACAAAGAGCAGATGCTTGCCACAATTATCTTCAACGTGGCTAGTAGTGGTGTGTACGTCACTTCCAACAACATTGTACAGAAGCTGGAAATCTTCTACGGTAACAAGTGGGTAGATTTTGGGTATCAGGTCCTTCTGGCATTGTGCACGCAGTTTTTGGGGTTCGGGTTTGCTGGATTTTTGAGAAGGTTTGTCGTTTACCCCTCCAGGGCAATGTGGCCAACTGTTCTACCGACTCTGGCGATGAATAGAGCGCTGTTGACTCCAGAGAAAAGGGAGAACCTAAACGGCTGGACCATCTCCCGCTACAAATTTTTCTTTCTGTGTTTCGCAGGGATGTTCTGCTACTTCTGGTTACCCAATTACCTGTTTACAGCGAAGAGTTACTTTAACTGGATCAACTGGATTGCCCCAAACAACTTTAATTTGGCGGCAATATGCGGAACAAAAAACGGGTTGGGACTCAATCCTATCCCAACGTTTGACTGGAACGTTATCGATCACAACCATGTTCTCACCATTCCGTTTTTCTCTCAGCTGAACCAAATCATCGGGACTTTTATCGCCTTTTTCTGCATTATCGCTGTCTACTACGCAAACTACAAGTGGACAGCTTACCTGCCCATCAACACCAACAAATTGTACACCAACAGGGGCGAACGGTTTGTTGTGACTAAGGTTCTTACGGGTAATTTGCTGGACACTGAGAAGTACAGAAACTACTCTCCTCCATACTATTCTGCCGCCAACCTTGTCGTTTACGGTGCCTCCATTGCTTTGTATCCGTTTTCCTTCATCTACACCTTTGTCTCCGAGTGGGGGAGCATTTCGCACAGTGGCAAATTGGCATGGGGTTCTTTAAAATCTTGGAGAGGGTCCAACTACAAAGGTTTCAACGATCCACACTCTCGCATGATGTCAAAGTACAAAGAAGTCCCCGAGTGGTGTTTCGTTGTAATCTTAGTTATCTCGATCGTGCTAGGAATCCTGTGTGTGAAGCTCTATCCTACAGACACTCCCGTATGGGGCATTTTCTTTGCAGTTGGAATCAACTTTGCTTTCCTCATTCCGCTCACCCTCATATACTCCATCACAGGGTTCCAATTTGGCCTCAACGTCCTTGTGGAGCTCATTGTTGGTTATGCATTGCCAGGTAACGGTGTCGCACTCATGATCATCAAGGCTATCGGTTACAATGTCGACGGCCAGGCACAAACGTACGTTTTCGATCAGAAACTGGCCCACTACGCCAAGATTCCACCTAGAGCCGTTTTCAAAGGCCAGTTAACAGCCATATTGATACAAGTTTTTGTTGGGCTGGGAGTGGTCAACTGGTCTATATCAAACGTGGACAAATACTGTCAGTCTGATCAGCCGCAGAGATTCTCGTGCCCGGGAGAAAATACCTTTTTCTCCTCCTCGGTTGTCTGGGGAGTTATCGGCCCTGCTCGGGTTTTCGAAGACCTTTATCCTATTCTAAAATGGTGTTTCCTTATTGGAGCGCTTTTGACCATTCCCTGCCTGCTGCTAAAGCGGTACATCCCCAACTTCCAACCTACTTTGATCATTGGTGGTATGCGGGTATTTGCCCCATACAACCTCAGTTACTATTTGCCTGGATTTACCGTGTCCTTTGTCTTTATGTACTATATAAAGAGACGGTTTACCCAGTGGTGGGAAAAGTACAACTATCTTCTCACCTCAGGTTTCGGCACAGGTGTCGCTCTCAGTGCTATTATCATTTTCTTTGCCGTTGAGTACCACGGTAAAACAGTTACCTGGTGGGGGAATACGGTAAGCAGTCAGGGGATTGAAGGAGGAATAGGCAGAAAGACTCTGCTCTCCGTGTCCGACCTTGCTGATGGTTACTTTGGGCCGTCTCCTAGCCAGTTTGCCTGAGGTTTGATAGATTTTACATTTCCCATTGTTTGTTGAACCCTTGAAAGAGTAGAGCGCTATCGAATGCTGTTTCTTACAAGAGAGCAGATGCTGTCGCATGTGTTTTTCAAAGATTCATTCGTGTACGAGTGATCAGACATGGTGAATATCTCGTGCCTCAAAGAGAAATATCCATAGCCGGTATATAGATGTGCGTTCAAAGATAATGACCCCTTTAGATCAGATCTAGATCATTAGATAAAAAACAATGTATGGATGTTGGAGAATGATATCCATACATTTTTTCTACCAATTGTGTGTGTGCCCGATGTTCTTCATTTGTATTGCTCTGACGAGTTTTAAAACCTAGTATTGCAGCATTTATTGAAGCTAAAATACTCCTGTCTTCCGCTGTTAAGCACTCTCTAAAGATATATCAGACGATTTAGATAGATCATGATCTAGATCACACCCCTGTCATCTGTGATCAGATCAGATGGTGATGCTCTGCTGAGCTTCATAAGATACATCTTCCAAATCTCTTACATTGACAAACAAGTCAACAAGTTGTTCCTCTGCTTTACAGTCTATTACACTCTACGAATCGTTTTGTATGGCCTTCTACTGCTTGCCTTGGCTCTACCTGTGGGGGTTTAGTGCATGTGTGGATTCATATGATAGAGATAAGCACAGAAATCCAGCAAATGGAAGAAAGAGAATTATCCAAGTTTGTTTGATGTATGCAAAGCTTGACAAACCTCAATTGTTGTCTGGCTGAAAACAACAATAGGGAGAAAAAAACTCAAGGCGTGGCATCTTCAGAAGAGACTTTATCTGATCCAAATATTGTGCTAGTGTACTAGTCTGCTTGTGAGGGCTCGCGACAAAGAACTGGTTACGGTCGTGGAGTTCCTATTATACTACATTGATTTCTTGATTTCTAGGAGATTCAATGAACACTTTTCTAATAGAACTTTCCAAGACAGTTATCTTCGTGTTGTCAGCATGACTCTCCAGAGTGATCGCTTTACGTCAATGATCCTACTCTTCCTTTGAAGCAATGGCGCAAGGTGTGGGTACGAGGCTGTTGAGAACTGAACTGAAGAACATTTTCTCAATAAGATAGTAGAAGAGACGACTGAACACCACGATATCTCAGTCAAAATTGACACATTGTGGCTGTATTTTATTACTGAAAGCTGAATAAAGCCTCTCACAAAGACCTAACGAACTACATCAGCGGCTAACAATGACAGACCGATAGAACTTTTTTTTTTTTTTTTTTTTTTTTCTCCATTTATATTATTTCTCCATTTATATTATATTTTTCAAACCATCGAAAATGTCCTGGGACGACGAAGACTTTGACATTCCAACATCCAACGACCCTGTGGCTTCGTGGGAAGACGAGGGAGAAGATGACGCTGTTCTAGAATCTTGGGATATCGACGAGGAAGAAGTTGCCAGACAGAAAAAGGAAGCTGCCGACAAAAAGAAGGCTGAAGACGATGCTCGCAGGAAGAAACACGAGGAAACCATCGCTAAGAAAAAGGCTGCCAAGTCGGGCGAAAAGAAATTGCTCGATATAGATCTGGTGGATGAAAATACGAGAAGAGAGATGTTGCAAAAGGCAGAACTAGAGGCCGATTTGAACAATGCTGCAGACTTGTTCGGAGGACTGGGAGTTGCCGACGAGCATCCCAGAGCACGTGCGGCTCGCGAAGCGGAGGCTTCCAAGCCTCAGGTTTCTCTAACTAAGGAAACTCCGCTTTCCGCGCATCCACTTTTCGAGCCAACCAATAAGAAAGAGTTTGAGACTCTCAGAAAGGAACTTGGAAAGACACTCACGCCATTGGCAGAACAGTCTTCGCTAAACTATTCCTCTGTGCTTGTGATTGACCTTGTGAGAGATCTTTCCAAGCCTCTCTCTATAGAATCCATTCGCAAGATGGTATCCACGCTTAATGTGATTGTTAAGGAGAAGGAGCGCGAGGAAAGAGCAGCCAGACTCTCAAAGGCTGGAGGAACAGCTACAGGGGGCGCAGGAAAGAAGAAGGCCAAAGCAGTAAAGGCAAACGTGGGTGGCTTCAAGAAGGATGACAGTCTCGACACCACCAACTATGATGACGATTTCGGTGACGACGACTTTATGTAATGCGATGGGCTGTTTCTGTTGAGGAGAATGTTTGTGTAGTAGATGCAAGGTTTTGGGAGATTTAGAGTAGTTACACTCGACGTAGAGTTTGGATTTTTCTGCCTAGAGATTGTCTGGTGATGTTTTCCAGGATTGTAATCGCTTAATTGAGACAGGTTCAGAATAATGTGGCTCGGCATCTATGTAATGAGGTTGGTTTTATCGGTCGTTCTCACTTTTAAGCTCATGCTTTCAAAGTGGAGCAATTTTTTCTCGAGGGCTTTAGAAGGAGTTTAGGTGGCAGATGCTACCATACTGTGCAGTTGTAAACCACTTTACAGAATGCATTATCCAGCCTTTTATCCTTAGGCAGGAATAGGGGAATATTTTCGGACAGACAAATATATTGAGATCCAGCAAGGTGATTTCTCAGTGAGCACGCGCCACTGGTCGAAACAGCTCAGTGCCTCTCTGGTATGCAGCTCTTTTTGCTGACCGAAGGTGGCTTCAGCAGAGTCATCTTGACCTCAATTAACAACTTGTTATCTAAGGGACAGCCCGACGTTGATTTTTATATTTGGTAGATACTTTCCATACACTCTGGTAGAAAAGTGCAGTACCAAAACCGTTGTCCCACGACAATGAGAGCGGGCAAAGAACATGATAATAACTAATTCTTCGAGACTGAGATTGACAATTTCGCCCCACGTCTAGAATCATGACTAGGGTGCTACTGCAGGTGACCATTTTCAAACATGTATGGCGATAACGGCATCGCACGATGATTACTTATACCAAGGGCGTTCCAGAAATCTAAGTACGCAGCCAGAGCCTCTTGTGCTAACTCTAAAGCTAGTTATCGATTGTTATATCAGCCACTTCCAGACTGCTGTCGTCTACGACAAGCTTTTACACAGTGAGTGTGTGAGACGACTATAGACATTGGACCATCGACCTTGGAACTGCATGCCGCATTTCAATGCGAGGGGAAGGGGGATCCGCTCCACGACTTCAGGGAGATGCGCGTTGAAAGGGCATAAAATTTGGTAAGAATTGAGCTTGAAAATTGGCCTCAATCCAGAATGTTGAGATAAACACTTCGAGTGCATATCCAGCTCTTGTAGACAAGTGAATTCTGCTTGTCCCCAGGTATACTCAATTATGCCAGAAGCTACAGTTCCAGCTCATCGCATATATCAGTTAAAGTCTATAATCGTTCACAATCAACTATGGCTAAAATAGTCGAGAGTCAGAGGTGCGTTCCTAGGAAGAGGGAAATCTGTAAATGAGTCTGCCTCCCACAGTCTTAATTGACCTGATTGAAAGGAAATTAGAATGTCACCAAACATATTTCACCATCTCTATGATAAAATTATAGCATCAAGCCTTCGCTGCATGAAGAGTGTAAGTTTCCTGAAAAGTGTTCACCTATCAGTGATTTTGCTGAAAAGAACTCGCTTCCATCTCTCAACTACATCTATCCATTTGACTTTGTTATTTCCAGTTCAAACCAATCTTCATCATTCTCTCAGCCCTCATTGGGAGGGTATGCATAGTTTAAAGATTGATTCCCAAGTGGAGAGCTCAACCTATCTGTACCTATTGTTCGCCAGACTGCCTTTTTTCCCTTTTATCCTAGTATGCATAACTCCAAAGCTCGATGGAATCTAAAACAAATTGTAGAGCATAATAACCTCGCCCATTTTACAACAACTTAGCTATCTGTATCAGTCTTGTCTACTCTGGTTAATGAGCAAATTCCGAAGAGAACCTTGTCAGTACCATAATGTATCCCTGTGTATCCCTGATCGAGTAAGTGCCCGATATACAACGTCACCTAGAGGAGATTAGACCTCAAGCCCTCGGCCTTACTGGGCGATTGTTCGACCTTTTAACAAACCCATTTCGCATTACCCATAAGTTTATGCGGTCCACTGCATGATGCGCACAATAGTACTTTGCTTTGAGCAGTGGAAGGTAACAAATAGACTGAAGTAATATAAAGAGCTCCTATATCGAATACCTGATCCAGTTTCCCATGCAGTTCTGATTCTGAAGATGCTTCCTGTCAAACCTGGCTGTCCTGTAGCAGCTTGCACTTGTCGGAATAAGGACAGCTAAATTATGGATTGTGCTCGTACCCGATATCCCTGAACCAGATAGAGCTCTTCCCGTAAGGTAGCAATCTGCTCTCCTTATATATAGAAACTGGCCCAAGTACCTGTGTCACTTCCAGTGATACTAGACCGTGAACCGGTGTTATGGTACATATGTGTAAAGTCAGTATAATAATTGGCTCGAACTGCAACAGAAACGTTCAAACATCCCTTCACTCGAAAGCTCAGAAATCGGACTTAAAAAGGCTCTGCCCCCGGAAATCATCACTTTATATAGCTACACAAATATCAATCACAACAAGTTTCAGATTTTAGAGAAAGTTGCAACACCTTGATTTAATACAAGTTTTCTACAATCCCTCTTCTTCTTGTTCTCCCTCCATCCCTACACCCTGACTAAAAATCTAAAACAAGCAGACCTGCTACTTTTTCTAAATGACGACTATCCAACTCATTCTGCTCAATCACCTCAGAGCTAGGAGCAACTTCCTCTCCCTCCAGCTTAACCCGGTACCGATCGCTTGTCTCACGGGATTCATTCACACGCTCGTCATTACACCGTACAATAGCCTCCCGCGTAAACATCTCAAGGTACTTTGTAGACATCTGCATCGTTTTGGCAGAAATACGGGTGTCTTTCTCACTGAAAGAAACAGTGTGAAATAATCTCGCAATGGTAATCTCAGGAAACTTATCCGTCATATTTAAAAAGGTCGTGTGCGACCCACTTGAAATTTCATCCATACACCGGCCGACCCTTTGATTCCTATAAACACCGGCAGTTCGATCAAATGGCTGTTTTCTGAATCTGTGATGGTTATGTAGATTGGCACGGTGCACCAGTTTGAGCCTTGGTCTAGCGGTTCCCCCATGTGGAAGTCGTTTTCTGAGTAAAGAAGCCGTTCTTGAGCATCAACCCTCTTTATTTTCTCCACCCTTGAAATCTTTGTCAGTTCCGTGAGATACACGGTGGGGATATTTTTCACGAGTTCACGAGAAGCCACGCCCAGCGTAAAGTTGGAAACCGGGACACTCAGTTCCACCAAGGAACTGGATCCTGTTTCGTCCATTATGGGACGCATCAGACTATCCAGCTTCTCAAAGGACGAGACGGAAACCTCCATTGGGGTTTCACCGTGGTTGAAGAAATTGAGCAAAAGCGAAAAGCTTCCGCTTAGTTGATCAAGCTCTAAATCTTGTTGCAAATACTTGCATATAGACACTTGCGGGAGATAATGTCTTGCTGAAGAGAGATGTTCGAATTTACCGGGGAAAGCATCTTGTTCGGGCTTTACCAATGTCGAGTGGCATTTCATGCAAGCCATTGAAAAGCTTCCTGTTAAAGGCTGGGGTCGTGGTGGTTTCACTTTCTCGTCTTTGAACAATAGTCTCTTTATTTCTATTTCTTTTTGCAACTCTTTCCCTTTCAGTCTTGTTCTGCGTGCGAGTTCCAACGCTTCCAGTTTGCTCACTGTATCTATCTTTTCAGCTGGCTTCATGGCAGACACGAGCTGACGAAATCTCTCATGCGAAACGTCTTGCTTCTGAACTATTTTATACAAAAACGCAGGTTTGGTTATGGCTCCAGTGTGGTATTCCAATTCACATGGATCGCATGTGAGGCTGAACGATTTGGACTTTATCTTTCCGTCTTCTCTATAAACTTCTGATTCAACCCGCACAGGGCAGTCGCACTTTGAACATAGAAAGCATCCCTTATTACAGACTTTTTCTGAAAGCTGATGCAATCTATTGCATTGAGGACAGTACTTTGAGGCTACCTCGTCAATTTCACTACACTGTGGGCATTTAACTGACTGACATTTGACGCAAAAGTACAGGTCGTTCAAGTCGTGGAAATTGGAGTCATCCCATATCGTCAGAGGAAGTCCATATTTGTTTGTTGTGGATTCATTAGGCTCAAAGCAGGAACAAAAAATGAGTGTTTCTGGCATTTGAAAATGCCATATGCATATCCTGAGATCGGCGGGGGTTCGAGTCTTGGGTGTAGCAGTTTGTGTCTTTGTTATCCTCGACGATGTCTTTTCGGGAGAGAGAGAGAGAGAGAGAGTGATAAGAGTAACGAAATCAATATCGGAGATTCGTAAGGTCTCGTCAGCTGGGAACAACCTAACTCAAAATTACACGGTTTAAAGGCAACCTAATATATCTGTCGAATCAGTTAAATCAACAAGTCAGTACTGATATCAGCCAAAACCATCTTTTCAGTCAACCTCACTCTGTCATCTCATGCAGAAATCAACTGTTGGTGATTTCGAGAATTCCAAGAAGGCAATTCACTCAAACCAGTGTGGGTCAATGATTTTGGTCTTTACAACTAATTAGAATGCTTCTCTCTTTTAAGCAGTCCCTCAAGTATCATTCTCCTGTCAGCTCCAAAATCTCTTCTCCCATTTAAAATCCTTTAATAACCAGCTGTGCCTTGCTTCAGATCAGTGAAAAACAGCCTTGACCTAGAAGTTTCTCATATCAGCTTTCAATAATACCAAGCGTCAAACGTCTAGATTTCAGAAATAACCGCCCCTCAAAAAATAGTTCACTCACTCTTAAATCACTTCTCGTCTTCAAAAAGGTTCGCTTGTAGATTTACTCATTTCTCCAACTTTCGAGGGCAAAATAGAACTTTTTCAAAACCACATCATGCATATGCTCGTTTGGATATGTAAGTCTTTATACGACTTCAACCTACTAACGTTCAGTGCTTCTGTTCCATCTTGTGTATGGCTCCCGCTATAATCAGGCATTGGAGATCCTCGACAGTCTCCCGCACGTGAAGTACGTGGATGGAATTGACCTTGACAAAGTTAGCCATGTAGATCTATCTGACAACGTGACGAAAGCATTGAGTCTTCTCGAAGATTCTGGCCAATCAGACGAGCGCGCCCTTTTAAAACTGGGCGAAATCTATCATTTAGGACTTTACTCTGTGCCATGTAATCATACAAAAGGTCTCCTCTATATAGAACAGGCAACGTCTCACAACCTTACGGCCGGGCCTGCAAACTTCTTTCTGGGTGCGGCTTATGCGTCTGGGCTATTGGGGAAGGAGCAGGATCAGACACTGGCCCTTTTGCATTACAAGCGAGCTTTTCAAAGTGGCTCCACGCAGAGCGCAATGGCTTTGGGTAACAAGTACCTTTATGGGATCGGAGTAGAGCGCAATTTAGAAACATCACTGTTCTACTATTCCTTTGCTTCGAATAGAATATATGACCAAGTGAAGGATACCATTCCAGTTGGTGGTCCGTCGCTTGATTCGTTTAGAGTCCGCATACCGGATTTCCACGGTGGACTCTACGGGGAGGAAGCAAGCGAAGCAACCAACTCTGTAGTACGGTCTTCTGAGGACTTGGGATTCGATCCCAACGTTTTCAACGAGTTTGTTTTGGACCATGAAGAACACACCTCTGTTGAGGAGTACTACAGGATGAGGGCCATGTACTATGGGTCCTACTACGAGGACCGCAACTTTACGAGAGCATTCCAACACGCAACTACTTGCGCCTCCTTGTCTGAGTCCAATACGGGAGAAGATAGAAAAGTCGTCAGGGTGTTTTCCAGCAGGTGCTATGCTCGACTGGGCAGGATGTATCTCCGCGGAGAGGGCGTAGAGCAGGACTTTACCCTGGCCAGAGGCTATCTGGAAAAGTCTTTCAACATGACAGAAAACTACTTGGCGATGAACGACCTCGGGCTGATGTACGAGTTTGGGCTGGGAGTAGAGTCCAACTTGGAAACCGCCAAACTTTACTTCTTGAAAGAGTTAGAGAACGCTGGCCATAGAAGTTACAATTTCGCTCGCATGCTTCTTCCCACCGATCCCAAAGCTGCAACCAATATGGTGCTGGCAGCGCAGGCAAAAGTGCCTATGGCTTTCCACTTCTACGCTAAGCTGAGAGAGGACCAAGTGCCCGAGAAGCAGTCGTTCGAGTACGAAACCATTTTACTGGAGACAATACGAGCACACAAGGAGTTTCTCGAGCAGTTGGACTGTTACACTTGTCCGTTTTTGAAAACCGCCTTCCGCAGTTTGGTCTCAGGCAATAAAGATTCAAGCCTCGTCTGTTATAGTTTAGGCGCAGAACAGGGTTTTGAAACCGCACAGAGTTCCATGGCGTATCTCTTGTATGCGAGAGCCAACATGCTTTCACCTCAGCCTGTTGTATCTTTGGATCGTTACAATGCCAGTTTAAACTACTACGCTCGCTCTGCAGGACAGGGAAACGTGGATAGCCAACTTGTGTTGGGAGATCTGTACTTTTACGCCAAAGATTATGAAAATGCCGCTCAGGTTTACCAGAGTGCAGCAAATAGACACTCCTGCCAGGCCAGATTCAACATGGGATACATGCACGAGCATGGACTGGGAGGTGTGGCCAAGGACTTTTATCTCGCCAAGCGGTACTATGACCTCGCCCTTGTGTCTCGTCCAAAACACTTTCTCCCTATAAAGTTCCAGGTACTCAAGCTGTGCATCAAACTCAAGCTTTACAACCTGCTGGGATGGGACCACGGAGTGGAGATGTTGCCTAAGGAAAAAAGCTGGTCTGAGTGGGTGCAGCAGTACAAGGAGATACGAGATCGCAATAGGGAGAGTATTAAATGGGAGACTAACGCTCCTGCGGAAAGTGATCCCACGCAGGAGATGAGTGTTTCGGAGATTGTGGTTTCCTGTTGTGCTCTGGCGTTTTTCGGAACTTTGATGTTTCTGGGAATCAGAAATAGACTGCGACAAAATGCCAATCCTCCAGCTCAATGGAATGTGCAGTTCATGGCGTTTCCTATTTAAGGGGTGACTGATTCAACTGAGCCGAAGGGCCTAGAAAGGACTTTTGGTGTGGAATACTTGTTAGTGTGAAAATCAGTGCTTTTTCGGTTGTAAGGTCAATCATAGATCAGAGAATTTGAGCTCTGGTAGATTCAAAAAAGTCTATTTCAAAACCGGTGGAGGAATAATCTTTTCAATGGAGAATGAACATTACATAAGGAGATCCTTCGAATGCAGCAGGTCATTGGATCCCGATCTGTGAATATAAATGTCTTGGAAGTTTCTATTTGAGGCTTTCCCTCCCAAGCTAGAAGACCAAGCAGCTTGTGCCTCTTGGCTTTCGTCCGCTTTAGTTACAATGAGCCATCTGGAGGGCAACCAGTTGGATTGCAAAAGGCTGAAAGAATAATTCTCTCAGTCTTCACTGAGGGAATCCTTATCAAAATCAAAGCATAACCCGCGGCACTGCTCAGGCATAAATGACCTTTTATAAAGCATCTCTGGAAGTATAAGGGTCCTCGGGTTGGAGGCAAGCGGCTGAAAAGGGAGGATAACAGGTTCGCGGATGGCGCCGCAATGTCATATTCTATTTTCGATATCCAATTACCTTGAAAATTTGCGGCAAATCAAAAGTTGCCAATAGCTAATACCGATGCAGAACTACATGAGGTTGGCAAAGATAAAAATAGTCGGAGTAAGCGACCTCTGAGTCTTACTCCAATGGCAGGGGTCTTCGGCTAAGAGTATTGGGGGGAGAGTCTTGGCTTCCGCTTTCACCTTGGATGACCTGAAGGCGGACAGGAAAAGGTGGCATTCCAGGTATGGGAGACTTCAGATCAGCGGTCAATGGAAGTATATGGTCGAAGTGACTGTCAGTGTAATAAGGCGAAAGAGGTTAGCAGACCGTGGTCTTTCGTCATTCTGACAGTTATAGAAGACCACCGGGGAATCGAATGCTCTTGGGTGCGATTGATGAATCTTTTACCAGACGTTGATTTTATTCGCTTAGATCCCCAGGGTCAGTAAAATTGGCGTGACTATACTTATGCTCACCCTTTTTTTTAGCACTACACCTCTTACAGCGTCCTGACCGATATACATTGAGGAAAGAACTCATTGCAAATATTACAAGGCTCTCCCCGACCTTTGTGAAAAAAACCTGCAAGGCAGGTGTTTGATGGAGAGAGAAGTAGTCTTGAGGAGAAGTCGAGGGGCAATCGGAGGAGAGACTGGGACAAGAGGAAGGAGAAGAGGAACGCTCAGAGAAGGAGGAATGAGAGTTGACAGAAGAGGAGGAATGGCCCGCATTATGTGAGGTTGTGTATCAACAGGTGAATGATGCTCAGAAAATAAGTCTCTTCTCAAGCGGCGCACTGAGCATTCATCTGAAGCTGCAATTTGGGATCTTAAATGGAAGGAGAGGCTTGAGTGATCACAGCAACAGCACAAGGCTGACGTATCTTTTGAATCTGTCTCGAAATCCTATTTTTCAGAAAGGCCTGCGTTGTCCAGAAGAAGCAGCGGCATCAGTGGATGTAGAAAGCAGAGCAGATAGCTTGTTTCTCTGACGACTCTTTCTCAAACCCTCAGGCTGCTGGAGACGCCTAAGTTTCTTTGCAGAAACAGTGGTATCAGTGGAAAGTGGAACAGATAGCGTAATTCTTTCACGACGCTTTCTTGAGTCTTCAAGCTTCTAGAGAAGCCTACGCTGTATAGCAGAGACAGGAGAAGTAGCACCACATAGTTGATGATTAGACAGAGTATTCAGTGTAGTCAGAGGAGAGATCAGTGTTGGGAGGAATCGGTACTACCATCATTACCTTAGTGTAGACCGTTCAAAAACAAAAGAAAATGCCAGTCAAAGGGTAATGGGATAACCAGATGAACTAAACTTTGATGAAAGTTTTTGATTACATATCAATGAAAGTGAATTATTAGAAAAGAAAATCAGGGAATCGATGCTGCAGACTTTATGTGTGCTTCAGGCAATTCAAATTACATCCAGGATGGAAAAAAAAAAACTTGTTGTAGATGGTGTAAGGTTCCAGCCAAAAATGTCCCCGGAATGTGTCCTCAAGGACATCCTTACATCCGGTTTGAGTTATTGCGACAAAGCGTAAGCTGAGAAGCTATAATTTATTCCGCAGCAAAAAGCATATGTAAGGATGCGTACGCAACGCAGATTGTGTCACGCATCCAAACACCTTGGTGCTTGAATAGTTTCAAGAACTCAATCTCACAACATTTCTCTTTGTTACTTCATTCTTTGTTATCATCCTATGATCTACACCATGTTATTCCATCAAGTAATCATTTATAATTTCTCGAATGCTGCATGCTCCACTCGATAATGTAGGTATGTGTGTAACCTCTACTTCGCGTAATGGTGAGCTTCAGAACGCGAAATCATTCACCTCAACTGTCGACACTAAACTTGGTAACTACTTTCCCCTGTTCCTTTTCATTTCTTATATTTTTTTTTTCTCAAGGCATCTTATGCTCGTTCCACCTCCTTCAGGTACTGCTCCTACAGTCGACCCTTCTGCTTCAGCTGCTAGTGATCGGAGACGTTAACTCACTCGCGAGAGAATGACAGGAGAGCGTGAGACACGTAAATTGTCTACGTCTCATAATCAGGTAACTGCTGCTTCTCACAATCCTGCCCTGCAAACCGATCACACCCTCCTCCCTCACGAAGACGTCTTTAATCCCTCCATTGACTCATTCTCTTTATCATTCTCTTCTTTTTCGTTTTCCACCTCTTCTTCTCCTGATCAGTACTTCTCTGCTCATCAATCGTTAGCTCTGGAACCATTCCTTTTAAAGTCTTGGGAAGACACTTTGCCCTTCCAACGGTGCAACGCTTGAACTTCACTTCGACTGTGGTTGTTTTCAAATCTGGGCCCTGTAAGAGGTGCACCTATGAAAAAGGAGGGAACAAGTTCAGCCGTGACAACAATGCTGATCCTGGCAAATTGACAGATGAGTTGAGAGGTTCGATAAAGAATCTATATTCACAGAGGAATTTCTTGTTGCCCGTTGCAGTCTTCATAACAGTTTGGATGACAAGAGGGCACAGACAACTAAAGTATACCGGCATTGTCAATAATTTTTCATAGTAAATATTGTCTTGAGCTGTTCAGTTTCCTATAGTTCCCGAAGAGGTTGACCTTTTATTTGTCAGGAAAGCTGATTTTCGAACTCCAGAAACCTCACAAATTTTATATTCTGTAAATCAGAGGAGTGCGATCATTGGTCTTACAGATGACATTGGACTGTGGACTATCGAGGAGTGAGATAAATTCTCTTTCTTTTCTTCGATGACATTGATTTGTGTATCGTTGAGGAGTTTGACTCGACGGATTCCTGTTTTTTTCAGATGACATTAGTCTGTGGATTGTCGAGGAGTGAGATCATTAAAGCGAAAGAGGCTTCGTTCGCGCTATTTGGATATAGAACTTGGAAGTTGAATGGATAAAGGCTTTAGTGTTGATTGGTTTCGTGATTACGGATTCCTGTATTGGCTTTAGCCATACTCGGGAAAGAAGTATTATTGGTTGATGCTATGCCCATACCCTTCGTCGCAACCGGACATCACCGTGTCAGTCATATTATAACAGTATAGCTTCTCAGCTTACGCTTCGTCTCAATTAGTAGGGAAGAAGCCAAATTCTGTATCTTGAAGGGTCAAGCAAAAATTGCTTATGCATGTGTATGCATATATGCTAAGTACGTTTTTGGAAAAAGATGGTTGAAAGGAACGCGGAGTCATGTGGAGATCCTGTAGGGAGGAGATAGCAAACTAATAGAATAGTCAAGCGTAGGCCGTAACAACCTGAGGTGCGGTATTTTAACGGCAGGCGCTAGCCTATTGGGTTCCATTCTGTATCTCCTTCGCTCACGCTTCGTCGAATGAGACATAACACAACTCATTCTTTGAGTCAGTCTTGAAATTTGTGACTCAATCTTCTGCGGCAAGTCTCTTACTACTCTCTGAAAAAAAAGGACGACTCAATTAGACTGATTCGGTCGTTTCTCTTCAGGCTGAAGAATCATAACACTGAAATCCACATTATGAATCAATATGGAGAGGTCCGCTTTTAAGTCAACTCACAGAGACCCGAATACAACCTTTTCAAAAACCATCAAACTTAATTACTCCCCTACAACAGGGGACAAAGGTGCATTCAACTAAACACTCGTCTAATGATCCACTTCTCCGGCAGACTCCCATTTCCCCTTTAGATTTTCCTTCCACAGGGTCACTTTGTTGTCTCCGCCGCTTACAGCTAGTATGTTCCCGCTCATAGACCAGCTTGCCCTCCAGCAAACGTCGTCAAAAGTTTTACCCGCCAAAAGGGTTTTTTCCCACTCCTGCGAGGCTTCGTCTTGTGTCCATATCAACACCGTTTTGTCCTGAGACGCAGTGGCAATACATGTCTTTCCGATAAGTGACGGGGACCACGCCACGTCTCTGACCCAGTCTGAATGGCCCGAAAGAGTCTGAAGCTCTTTACAAGGCCCGTTATCGTATTCCCACACTTTTACCAGGTTATCACACCCTCCACTCACAAATCTCTTGGAAGTTCCGTTAGCTGGAGCCCATGAAGCGGCATTGGCACCGATAGCGTGAGCTGGGAATATCACCGGGTCCAAAGATCCATCCTCTTTGAATTCAACAATGGAAAGCTTGCCGTCGCTTGAAGCGCAAAGAAGTAATGGTCCGTATTCATGTGGAGCCCATGAAACACTATTGACTGAAGCCTGGTGAGACGAGTGTTCTGCAATGTTACTCCACACACCGTTCTCCTCTTTCCAAATGAGAACTTTGCCGTCGTAGGAACACGAGGCTAGAATTACTCCAAATTTAGGATGTGCCCATGCAACCTGCCATACCGACGCATCGTGTCCTCTTAGAGTTTCTACCAACTTGTGAGAGTCTGCCTCCACTTGGAAGATTTTGATCGTCTTGTCAGAAGAGCATGTGGCGAGCCTTTTGCCGTAGTAATCAAGCACAGCGTCGTGAATCAAGTCTTCGTGTGCGTTACCTATGGTTACCATGGTTGGTGTGGGGATGTGACACGGCATCTTCAAAGACATCTTTGAAGCGGAGCGGAAAAGGTGTCATAATTTTGGTATGATATCTAAAAAATAAAAGCTATGTCAATGAATGAAAATCAATGAATGAAAGTCAATGAATGAAAGTCAATGAATGAAAATTACACGTATTTTTGTCATTTGCATTCGAAGGGGATAATCCGTAAATCTTAATCTTTTACCCATATGTTCTGCAAATGCCCCTCAAATATTGATAATATGTGCAGAATTGTCTGCCCCTCGATATATAGAAAATGCACTGTTTCCTAGAGCCAGTGAAATTAAGGTGGAGAATGGAATTTTGAAGAGCTGAGACACTAGACACAGCAGCAGCAGTCAGTGGAGTTCAGTTGAATATACAAAAGACGGCCAAAACTGGAAAGAAAAAAAATCAGTAGTTACCTCAGTGGAAATTTCAGCGGCTTTAAGTTTCTCACATGTATTTGAGTCGGTGTTACCTACTAAGATACTTTTTTGATGCAGGTCTATTGGGGAGTATAATGTTGTCTGAAAATTGCGTCTAAAATCTGTGTACAACTTTATTTGAAAGATGGTCAGATGTTGACGTGTAACGATTCAGTTTTCTTATTCAGTATTCATGTTCTTGTGTGATACGGAACTTTGATCCACTTTATTTGTTTCTCACACTACCCGTTGAGGTTTCCTGCTTATAAAACGCTTCTAATAGGCTTTGTCGCACACAAAGATCAATTATCTAAGAAAACAATTCCTAGCATGCTGTCAGGGTGTCGTAGGGCCTAAGTGTAGACCGCCTGTCTCGGCTGGCTGTTGCCGAAGGGGTGCCGAAGGCGGGATACGGGCTGACTGAATTAGTATTGTTGAGCTGTTGTCCAAGTCTATGCAACAGCTATCCCCCCTCTTCTCTCCACGGCTGCAATCTAACCCACTATTAGAACTGTAAGATGAGAAAAAGGAAAGCAGGAGTCATAGGGTAGTGCGAGAACCGAAAGAAGTGGATGTTTTGATCCAAGTTTCTGATCACATACCCCAACTAATTTTTTCCGCTTTGCTTCAAAGATATAAAAGAGGAGAAGTTGTACGATGTCTTGAGTGTTCAAGGATACGTCGTAAGACGAAGGAGAAGACCAATCTTATGATCCTCCTATTTCTTTAAATTCTGATAGTGTGACTGCGTGGTTGACTAGATGGGGATTTTTCCGTTGTCAGTTGATCTGGCTTCATTTCACTCATATCCCATAGGTCGTATGCAATTCTCTTAATCAGCCTCTGAAACACAACCGACGAGGATACGCAAGTTTCCGCTGAAGCCTCTTGTGGAATGAGTCTTATCCCATAGATTGTGAATTCAGACTGGGGGTCTCTATTCTTCTGACAAAATATTTCACCTGCACCTCATCAGAGTATTGATCGGGACATTGATCGGGTGATATCGGACCATGGAGCTCTTAACTTTGTCTTTCAATTCCCCTGAAACCTATTCTGCAAGTTGAAAGAGTGAACTTATTAATTTCGTCGAGTTTGTGGTACCTCCCTTCCCCAATGCTCTGTCTATCACCCTTGAAGCTTACAAGGGCAACAGCGATCCATAAATCATCAAGCCTTACACCTGAAAAGGAAACACACAACATTTGAAACTTCAATCCCGAGCCAGGTCTGTCTTTTAATGCCCTGCAGAAAGCTTGAAGGACACATATCATTTCGGCTTTTCGAGAAGCTCTCCAAGCGTGTTAGGAGAAGAAGATTATGAAAAATAGCTTCAAGTCAATGAGCAGACTATGGGTCACACACCAGTCGGTCCTCTCACTGGGTATCTTGACTTGACCAATTGAGGTCTCCACCACAAGAACGGCTCTACAAATTCATCCATTTTCGACAATCTAAAAACTCTACAACTCATTCACAACACCCTCTATCAATCTCTCCACATCTGTTGCAGCCAAAACGGCATGCTGAAGCACTTCTGCGTGACTGGCCATTCCCTCATCCAGAGGTTTAGGCATTGGGTCAGACGCTTTTGCGGGTGGGTCCCCTACGCCTGCGTTAGTTATAAGACTCAGTGCCAAAACACGCATCCCGCAGTGTCTCGCCACAACAGTCTCTGGAACTGTACTCATTCCAACAGCGTCTCCTCCCAGGACTCTTATCATTCTTACTTCGGCTCTAGACTCGAAAGTGGGGCCGCTGGTGTAGAAATAAACGCCTTCGTGGATACTACGGTGGATTTCCAACTCTTTGGCTTTTTCAAAAACCAACTTTCTCAAGGCAAGATCGTAAGCATCGGATAACGGCTGGAATCTCGGACCGAACCTTTCGAAGTTAGGCCCCCGCAAAGGATGGTGGCCTGCAAATCCGGGGAAATTGATATGATCGTCTATAACCATCAAATCTCCAGGAATAAATCGGGAATTCACTCCACCAGCTGCATTTGTGGCAACCACACACGATACTCCAAGATTGGCGGCTACCCTGACGGGGAAAGTCACCTCTTTGAAATCGTAGCCTTCGTAGAAGCTAAGTGTTAGGAAATAGAACCTGAGGTGATCGACTGGTATCAAATCAAATCAAATCAAAGAAAATCAAAGAAAAAAAAAAACTTACTGAAGCCGTCCAACCATACACATCACAGGAACGTTTTTATCGCCAATAAGTCCAAAAACAAGCTTCCCAGAATGTCCGGTGACCGTTGAAGCTCTAAATCCAGGTATATCTTTGTATGCCAGCTCTAAAAGATTCCCCTTTAAAGCGCTGGAAATCCCTCCCAGTCCAGACCCACATATAATCATCACCCTAGGATTGGCCAGAGGAAGGTGCTCCTCCCGAATCAGTTTTTCCTGAATGAACTTTGTGGCATCGTCGAGTTTTTGATACATGGTGATATACATCCGTACACCTTGTTGTCGAAGCTTCAGGTGAGATGCTGTGTTATCAGAAATAGGTTCAAAGAAACCAGATTTGGGATGATTCTACCACTCGGCGTAGACGTTTCAGAGTCTTGAGAATTCTAGAAGGCGTTATGATAGGATTCCCTGCCAGTCTGCTCTGTTAAATGTGTTTTGGAAGCAACAAAGAAAAGGGACGGATATAGATACTTTTAATAAGCCCAGCCAAGCGGCATTTCTTCGGTCCCCGGCTCTTTGCGATCCGCAGGCGTCTTTTTTCATGCTTAGGTCCTGTAAGGGGTTTCATACCCTTCACGTGGTAGTACCAGACCTCAAGCAATCACAACTGGTCTCTGGATTTGGTGTGGCGTCTTCGGTGTCAGAAAATGTCTTGCCTCTTATGTTTCTCGCAAGAAATGGTTGTACCATATCTATTGTGTGCTGTCAAATGTATGAGAGCCAAGATTCGGGAGCCCTGTGGTTTTTCTCGTTGGTGATTATCTCCTGTCCGTCAAACGAGAATCTGAAGTCATCTAGAGACTGGATCATGAGGTAATACATCTTGAGAGTTGAATGAGACAGAATGAAAATGGACAGTGAAGTGCATTTCAATGATCTGGCGATGGTACTCTAGGTATTCCATGTTCAGAGCATTACAGTACACTCAAGATACATACCGCTTTTAAGGTGATATATCACTCAGAACTCACGCTGCGTTGATGTCCGGTTGCGACGAAGGTGGAGGTCACTGGCTTTTTGCTCTAGATATAACAGATTACCAAAATACTTTTAGACTTGGCTGATCACAGACGGAGAGATACCCATTCGCTTAAGACATGGTATCCCTAAAATTTGATGCCACCAAGTCAAAGACCAGAACAAACTGGATGAGGTCCATGGAAAAACCTAGTGGAGGTGAAAGATAGCGCAAATCAATTGTAATAGGTAAGATCATCTAGTACGATAGCTGGAAGGATCTCTTTCTCGGAATCGAGCAACCCATAGAGAAATTCACGTCGAATGTAGTTACAAGATGGTACAGTGCTCCAGAATTGTTATTTGGAACAAGACACTACGGTGGTGGTGTGGATATATGGGTGGAATGATGATGCAGATCAACTTGCCGTGACACTTACAGCTTTGGGCCACCAGCGGAGCTGGTCAGGCGTGAACCAACTTCCCGGCTAAACCTCTTTACAGGTATTCCCTCCCTCTCAAGGCAAGAACTGAGAAGCCGATTTCTCGTGGCGAGTAAAGCTGCCACAGAATCGATGTGCAAACTCATAGAGCTCGATCTGAATAAAAGAATAGCCAGTTCTGGGGCGTTGGTGCATAATGACTGCATAGAATCTCCCTTGCCAGCATGTCCTGATAGTCTACCGAAAAAGAGTGGGTGAGATTGAGTGGAATACAGCCTTCATTACACGACCTAGCGGAGTGTTGATCGAATATGAGACTGGTCACATATCGGATGAATTCTCGCAATGCCAACTGGATCGTTAGTTTCAGTGCTGTGCGGTCCGGTGTCAACGAAGGAATAGTTGTTTTGCTGAGCTTCTTTCTATGAAGGGTTTGCTCACGAGTACATTCAAGCATCTCGTTTGCCTGGGTTCGAAAGTGTACTTTCTCAACTGAAGCTTCTTTACGGTGAATATCGGTAGTGAGAACGGAAAGGTGATGGAAATCTGTCACCAGCGTTTCTTGATCTGAAATCTCTAACTGTAAAACTTGACGTCAAAAACACAACAGAGAGACGAATCGATTGAGCTCAACACTGAACCACCAGTATCAATGGGTCCTCGGCATACACATATTCCGGTAAGGAATTCCGGAAGAATCATCTTAATTTCATCAACAGACGTCGATCTTACATCAAGTACTCTCGACAGATCTAGGCCAATGCATCACCACGAAACCTTTCTATCAGGTCAAGCTCATCCCACACCCTACTGAGAGTCCTGTTTGATGAGATTAAACACCTCCACACAAAAGAACCAGTCAAACTAAATCATTCTTCAAGATTACATAGCCTTGGGGTGGGTAGATTCATCAGAATCAAAACGACCGCTGGTCATAATCTCATCGAAATCCTCCACGTCTGCCCACTTTTCGTGCCAGCCCTTCTTGAACATGTCCTCCTTCTCCATGGGCATACCTTTGACTGGGGAGAGCCAGCACAAGAACAGGTAAATGGAGAAGGAAACAATGTAGCCTGCGAAAAAGTTGAGTCTGTAAACATACAAGGCTCCAATGGGCACTTCTCTGCCTGTTTGACCAGCAAACCCAACAATGTTGGGGAGAATACCGCAGATGTAGGCGACATAGGCTCTCCAGTTGGTTCCAATCTTGTTGAAAGTGTAGTACCCCTCAGCCTTTGCAGAGTAGAGGTAGGGGATGTTGATGAACCCACGGCGCACGACAAAGTAGTCGGCAGCCACGCATCCGGCGATCGAAGAGAGGAAGACCGAGTATGCAGAGAGATACGTAGTGAACTGGTTTGACGATGTCATCAAGTTCCAGGGGCAAATGGCAAAAGCCACAAGAGCACAAACGTACCCGCCTCTGCGGATGTTGATGAACTGCGGAAGCAAAGCGGTCATATCTGTTCCAGCAGAGAGAGAGTTGGCAGAGATGTTAGTACCGAGCTGGGCGATAGCAAAGGCTAGCGAGATGAAGAACACGCCGGCTCTGTTTCTGGAAGAAAAGTCATCCAGAAAGCGGCCCAGAACGGCTAGAGGAGACCACTCTGTGGTACCGTACATGACGGTGGAGGCAGACGATACCAGGATACCGATTAAGGAGGTGATGGCAAAACAGAGAGGGATGGAGAGGAGCTGGGACCAGATTGCAGAGTTTTTAGTCTTTGCAAAACGAGAAAAGTCTGGAGCGTTGACAATCAGTGTGGCAAAGTTTGCAATACAGTTCATGGTAGAGTCGATAAAAGCCCACGCAAACTCAGACCCATGCAAAGTGGAGTGCTGGTGAACCACAGGACCGATTCCATCCGCTTTCACGATAGTCCATGCCAGGAAGGCTATGCCTCCAATGACAACCACATACGCCTTTACTGTAAAGAGGTGACGGATCTGGTGAGGCGGGAACCAAATAGCAGGAAGAGAAAATGCCCAGAATAAGAAGAAGGCCAGCATATCGAGTCCCGTTGTGGTACTCTGAGCACCTGCACTGGAAATCCTGCTTTCCAAGTTTGTTCCGAATATGCTCTCAAGCATGAGTCTAACACAGTTCCCACCAATAGTGGACTGCACTCCGTACCACACACACGCCATCACTACACGGTTGATTACAGGCCATATAGAGCCAAACACTCCAAACGAGGAACGAGCAGCTACAGGAAACGAGACATGGTAAAAGGCTCCCATTCTTGCAGCCAGCGTGACAAAGCATCCGGTAATAAAATAACCCAGCCATACAGAAACCCACACCCAGTACCAAGAAAGACCGGCAGCGACACCGGTGGCTGCGATTTGCCATGTGTTGACGTTGAAAGAGTCTGCAATCCAGAAGAAGACAAAGTTGAACCAGGCCCATTTCCTTCTCTTCTCCTCGACCGGCTTCAAGTCCGGGTTGTAAAGGAAAAGCTGAGATACCGTTAGATCACCTCTTTTCTGCACGCTAAGGGCGTTGAAAAAATTTTCCCACTTTGTGGGCTCGTAGTTTTCTCCGCGAGAAGAAGAAACCTCTTCTGTTTCTGTCTCTATAACGTTCTTCTTCGACTCTTGCATGTCACTCATCGAACTGGCCCAGTGTATTTATATACTTGAAATGCTGCTAGATAACGCACAGTTAGGTTGATTAATGAATGCCTTAGAATCCGTCGGGGTTCGGCGGACGCTTCTTATCGCAGAATATGCACTCTCAAGGGTTGTCGTGCATGAGTCTTCTTTTTAAACCCTGCAGAAGGGGGACGGGAGCCTGAGGGAAAAAGCTGGAAAAAGCTGGAGAAGATTCTCAGGCCAGAGGAGATTTGCCTCTTTGTGTTGACGTTGCAGTGGCTCTGTCTATGTGATCTCTCATGCGTGTGGATGCAAGTGGATGCAGGTTCGTGCATGGCAATGCAGGGTGGGCTTGGCGCAGATCGTATCACCTTCGCCGAATGATCGGCTTCCCGCCTTTGTCTTGAGATTTCTAAGATTGTGGGGGCTATCTGTAGCTGTGATGCATGGCCTGCGCGTTTTGGGATAAGGCTATAGGGTACAGCACTGCAGTAGGGAGACCCACAATAGACGAGGGAATATGGGTATTTGCAGACTTGAATTTAAGGCGATGGAGAGACCTCTGTGGCTCTTTGCTTGTGATATCTTCCAATTCAGCTACATGGAGGCGAGGTTACTTGAGGTTACAGCTGTTTTAATCGATTGGCGCCAAGCGGAACTTGATGATGAATCTCTTTGCCAAGTTGTCTGTATGAGGATGGTGTGAGGATGGGAAGGCGGATATGTAACGGGCATGTTTACGCTTTCTGTATCGCTGTACAGCACAGTGCGTAAGAAGTGTCCATTTCGAACGAGGGCGGTTATTGAGTAAATAGTCACGCCATTATCTGTCTTTGTATGATGATGATTGGTGTCACGGTGGGACAATCGGTATGGCTTTAGGACATTCTGGAATCCCACACTCTGGAATCTGTTGATCTGAATCACCGCGAAACCTCAGAGCCATTCCCTCTCTTGTATCACGTGCTTCCACACAATACTCATGTGGTGCTGACCAGTCTATCTAGACTCTTTCTACAGTTGTGTGATGTCCCTTGTTCATAGGTCC
>JAKTTA010000206.1:40730-56323 GCA_030580415.1 Citeromyces nyonsensis
GGAGGTTGATCCTCCGGAACATGCAATTGTGGCCCAAGACACCATCATTCAGATATGTAACGGGCATGTTTACGCTTTCTGTATCGCTGTACAGCACAGTGCGTAAGAAGTGTCCATTTCGAACGAGGGCGGTTATTGAGTAAATAGTCGCGCCATTATCTGTCTTTGTATGATGATGATTGGTGTCACGGTGGGACAATCGGTATGGCTTTAGGACATTCTGGAATCCCACACTCTGGAATCTGTTGATCTGAATCACCGCGAAACCTCAGAGCCATTCCCTCTCTTGTATCACGTGCTTCCACACAATACTCATGTGGTGCTGACCAGTCTATCTAGACTCTTTCTACAGTTGTGTGATGTCCCTTGTTCATAGGTCCTTACAAAGAATCAAAGCTTGATCGAAAACTCCATACGCTATTGAAAGACTTTCACATATTTCCATTGTGAGACTCTCAACAATCACAGAGGCAAACCTTGATCGGGTGGTTTGGAAGACGAGATCAAAACCGTAGGAGGTCCAATCATGGGACAGTCTTGATCACAACGATTCAGCTTGTCTTTCACATACCAAGCGAAAGCAATGTCGGCTGGCGTGAAGCGAAACCCGAAAAGGTTGAAAAGGCTTCATCTGAGTTCAGTCATTGGAACAGCCAACTGCAATGAGGTCTGTCTCAGTTGTTTGGACTTCCAACGAGTCTCACTTTACCTTGCCCAGGCGATGATGAACGTACACCCAGAACCGCTTTTGTAAAATCATCTCTCCAGGTCTCTCTGTCTCTAGTTTTGAGATACAAGTGCGAAGAAAAGTCAAACGCGGGTGAAAACAAATTCAGGTTTACTTTCCCACAAAAGATGGTTATATTTTGCAGTTGGGACAGCTTTCTTCGTTTTCATCATTCCATGAGATGAGCTCGAGTCCTCAGCCTCTCTTGGAAGTCTTCGAGTATCTCCCTGAAGGTCAGTTGGCAGGAACAAACATTGGCACTTACAAGACAGGTCGCGACACGCTCCTCGTCAACAGGTACAGCATTACTATCATACATTTTTGTCCACCTATATATATAGCTCGTCTCCGTCATTCTGTCTCCTACAGAAAAGAAGGATCAACGCTCATCTGCGGTGGATACACAGGAGGAAATGGCTGTGCCACAACTTGTGAAGGAATCATCAGCTTGCCCAAATCATACTTTCCGTCAAATTCCGAGAAATCAATAAGACACTCTGCCATCTTCTCATGCTCATCCACAGCATAGTCCTCGAGGAATCTAGCATCGCTGTAAATGAGAGATCCCACCTTGTTGTAAGTCATAGCATTGACAAACATGAGATGCAAATCCTCCATCAACTCCCTCAGAGAATTGTAAAACATCCCCTCAATACGCTTCTTCACCGTATCCAAGGCGATGGGATACCGAATCAGCCTATAGCAATCAGGGTACCTTCGCTTGTGGGGTTTCATCAATCGCTGAAAGGCCTTTTGTCCTCGTTGACGTAATCTACAACATGGCCGTACATCATCCGCAGCTTTTGTCGGAGGAGCATTCTTTCATCTTGACTCAAAGCCAAAGGAGCCGAGGAAGGATCGTACTGAAAAAGAGGGGCAGGTCTTCTCTCTGGACGGAAGCTTGTGCATCTTTTCGACTTTTCCTCATCTTCGTCAATGATGAAATCGTCTCTTCTCTTTGCCCTTTTCCTTGGACCGATATCGTCACTGACTGAACCGTCTGAACGTTCAAACTGTTTAAGCCACTGGCCCTCCTCAACGGCTTCGTCGGAACCTCGCACTTTTCTCTTTCTTGTGCCCCTCACATATGCAATTTCTTCTGGTTTGGCAAATATCACTTCCGGACCCTGTTTATTGAATTCAGGCAGTTCCTCTTCTGTCATAAGTCTCTGTTTGGCAAAAGGCTCAGACTGGCGAACTTTGTCGAGTTTCCTGGAAATTTGACTCGGTTTTCGGAGCAGGATAGTGAATCTCGTCCTCAAGGCTGATGCACTGCACGGCAGTAAACCATGTCTAAAGATGTAAGGCCATCTCCACATCCCATAAGGAGTAACCCAACCCAGGCTTCCCTTGTGTGAGTGATACTCCCGCAGCATCAAGCCAAAGAATACAATAAGCGCAAACCCCCAAGATCCCCACCATATAGTTCCGAAATGACACAATGTAATTTTTTAAAAGTGGAAAAAATAGCCGAAAACAGCTGGATTTTGAAGAGTAAATATGGAAAGTGTCACACCTCTATATGCAATATGATCACGCCCAAGCGACAACAAACCTTACATGGCGCCAACTTGTGTGAAAACCTCCTTACACCACCATAGTAAACTGAATCTAGAAGAATTTGTGCGGAAAACAAATCAACAAACCTTACTCTTACATTCGGATGCTGTAATTACTTATAAAATTACTAATTATTATTATTTCCTTTCGGTACTTATTCATATTTTTACAATATTAATGATTTATTCATTAATTTTAATTATTTTACTTAAACCTAAAATTGATTTTATTTTTATTATTATTATATCTTTATATCCCTACCAAGTTCAACAGGTTTTTATTCTAAAGATATAATTATTGAATTTATGTATAGTAAATATGAATTTAATGGTTTTATTATTTATTTATGTTTGTATGCAATTGATAAAATTGATGCGGGAGACCTCTGCGGCTCCTTAGCTTACGCTTCGTCGCATATATCCTTACCCCATAACATCATGTATGTTTACAATTATTAACTGGCTCATTACGTTTGTCATTTATGCAACGTACGCCATTGTTGGAAGATGCCAAAAAGTAATCAACTGGGTTTTCCTCTCCACCGTCTATAGCCTCTTGAGAGGAGTTGAAAGGTATCTCCCTTTTACAAATAGTAGAAAGGATAATTATAGAAAGGAAGAAGCTCTCCCTTCAACTGACTATGGTGGCTTCAGGAACAAAATACTCACCATTACTGAAGGGTTCCAGGAAGATCAGATAACGGGGATCCGATTTGACCGAGTGTTTGCGCAAGGGAACTCTCCCTGGAGTCACAAAGATGTCACAAGGGCCCTATTCCAGAAAGAAGATCATGAAAGTGCAAGGGGCGTGTTTTCCGATGATATTTGGCCGCCTCTGAAACATGAGAGATCGATTTGGAGTAAATTTTTCAAGACTGCTCTTGCCTTGCCCTTCACATCCTACGAGGTAATAAAAAATGGGGCTCTGTATTATGGGGACCAGCTGACTAGAATAGGCACAGGAACAGCCTCGCTTACTGGGGGAGCGGATGCTCTTCCTAAAACCATTGATTTCCACTCTTCAAGTCAAGAGTTATCCGATGCCTTCTTTGAAGACCATTTAAGGTCCATCACGGAGAGACTGGTACACGATGACAGTCTGACAGCCTTCCGTGTATTTTGCAACTGGATAATTCCAGAAATCTATCAAGAGTTTGAATATAATTACTGGAGAGGGCTATCGAATGGTTTCTTGAATTTTCTGTTAGACCCGATATGCCGAATTTTGGGTTTTCTCTTACAAACGCATCTTTCTGTGATTATAGAACCTCCCACAAGAGATACAAGTTTGCCAGTGATGATGCCAACCGGGAACATTTCTCGCATGACCAGTCGCCCAGACTTCTGTGTGAGCATAGATGGAAGAGATATCATTGCAGTTGAAATGAAACCCGCCCCGATTGTCATTGATGACTCTCTCGAGAAATCTGGGCTTTTCATCACTCAGCTGCTCGCTGAGATGATGACTCGTAAAGTCCTTCATGGGATATTGAGTGATGGACAAAGAGCCGTTCTGATAAAATTCACTAAGGAGCAAATCGAAAATGCAGGCGTCATGGATCAAAAACCGACGATTCCTGTTTTCTTCAAAATACTCAAGCAACAAAGTGAAGGAATTACACTTCGGGCAGGTCTTTTGTCATTTTTTTACGACGCAATATCATCGCCTTATGATGAACAAGAGGTGGAAGACTTGTTCACGAGGCTTTTCGATAAAATCAAAATGTCAAAGCAGGAGTATATGGAAAAGGTCAGAGAGAAGCGCAGAAAGAGTTTGAGCAAGGCTCAGAAACCCCTTGAAGCTTGTGGCGTGCCATATCAGACCGCCTGCCTGGAGGCGGATCCCTCTTCCATTCCCATTCAAAAGGGCGACTTTTTCAGTCAGGTTTTAACAGTCAGAGGAAGGTCCAAAAAACATCTGGAAATATGTCTTGGCATATCATTGCCAGAAAAAGTATTGCTCAAGGTGTACGATCATGTCAAGGCAGAAGCGGCACAAAAAGCACGAGACCCGGGTTCTTTCATAGAAGATTACGCGATGCTCTGTGTTGAAGCATACCTAAGAGAAAAGCAGATATATGAACTCCTGCAGAACACTGGTTTCAATAGCTGCTACATTGAGCAAGATGAAGTTTGTGCGGACTTTACCTTCAAAGACGGGACTTGGACTGTTGGTCCGGTTTTATTGCTAAGGTTCATTGAGAATCAGCTAACAGAATTTCCAGTGAATAGCGCCAAACACCTGGAGATGGCAAGAAAACAATTGTCTATTCTCCATGGTGTTGGTGTCATTCACGGAGATATCTCGAGGCGCAATGTTTTGTGCACCTGGGATGCCGTTTATTTGATTGATTTCGCATTTTCTACTATCGCGCCGGAGGGATATTATGAGAATCTTAAACGGGAGGATTTGGAAAAGCTAGAAAAGGTCTTTTCCAAAGAGATTTGATCTACAGGCGGTTCCCCCTTTGTCCTAGTATTCACCAAGATCATGATCTAGATCCCAAATCAGATTTTTTTTGCGATCTGAGATCTAGTGCGATCTGATATAAAGATCTAAGATGGCAAGCAAAAAACAGAGATCTAGATCAGTGATCCCGATCTTTTGGGCGAAAAGATCTCTTCATGCAAGCTTATGCATTAAGCATGCATAACATCTTTGATCATATTTGCTTCTTTATAAGGGATTATAATACCCAAAAAAAAAAAAAAAAATTCAATTCATATGTACCTGGTGCTCGTCTATAACATTAAAGTTTTCACTTCTTGACCTCAAGTAATTCCGACAAATCAGGGTTTGTTTTATTGTTTCATCAGCAAGCAGATATCGCTGTTTAGACACGACGAATTTGCTGACAGAGAATAGCCCTTCAACAGATGTACTACCACATAGAGATCTAAGAAGCTTTCTAATCAGTGGACTCAACGTCGGAGCTTGTATACATTAATGTTCCACCATTCCAAAGGGGTTTTGAGCGTTATATCTATCGTCTGGGACAAAGACATCTGCAAACCCTCATTCCTGTCACCTTGCTGAGATTCATAGTACAAGAGAAGCATGTCAGTTGCGACCAAAGACTTGCAATCCCCTTTTATGATTTCATTTCGGTCGCTTGCAATGAGCTGTTCAGGTATATGACACCTTCCACGCAACGGTTTAGATCTCTCACTAAATTTCGGACATGATGTGGAGGCACCGATGCTTTCATGCGTATGTCTAGGAGCGACATAGCCACCAGCAGCTGATCCCAAATACTCACATATCACTAACGTCATAGGAACTCACCTCCTCATTTGGAAGAGAAGAATAGGAACATCCATTATTGACTTTGTGGTAGGGTATTTTGTTTCATGTAAGCAAGCCCGAATGATCTGGATTGGTTCACCAGAGGCAAGGGTTCTATTTGGAGGCCAACCTCTGGCTGAAAGAGGACGATTTCTACATAGTGATAAAGCCTGAAGACTATAAAATGACATTTGGGCCAGCGGATAGTTGTAGCACACAGGCAGCCGTCAATCCCTATCCGCCATAAGTAAATTTGCCTATTGATTGTAAGCTCATGATTTATATAACAAAGAGTTCTGAGCTTGCAAACTTTTCATAGTACATCGGAGAAAATTTGAAATGAAAAACCTGTGAAGCAAAATAGGGCCGTAGGGGCTCGAAAGCTCTGGTAGACTTGAAGCATTCGTGTCTTGTTTTCATGTATGTATTGATGCAAGAATTATATACCAACTATATACTTCAATTTATGAAAATGATCTTTGAATCTGGTGAATATTATTTTTAGGCTACTGTTGCATCATCAAATAATGCCAAAAGTGTTCCGCCTTCTTCTTCTACGCATAGTCGAAGTTTACGCTCCGTCGCAAATATAATATATACTGGATGTTTTATATAGATCATGATTTAGATTTTCCAACTTTCATCTAAATCACACCCGTGTGGTCTGATCTGATCTTTAAACTGGCTAGCCTGCCATATTGAATCGATAACGTATCTAGAGGCAAACTCTGAGCCCTAAAGGTCAGGAGCCACCACGTGAAGGGCCTGATGAAGACCCCGAGGAAATCGACTTGAGAAATATTATTTTCTGCGGGTTGGAACGAACCTTTATGAGTAAAATAAGGAAGTTCTCCCTTGAAATTGACAGAACATGAGAATGAGCAGTCCTCCTACCACAATACACCAGGAGACGAAGTAGGCCGGGTAATCCTGAATATAGAAGTATATATAGCTGGGATGCCGCATACTCTCGTCGAGTCGCCTGTAGTACATATTGTGAACCTTTAATAGAAATGACTTATCTCCGACTCCCTTCTTTTTAGCCTACCAGATGAGCAGTTAGTCAAAATAGGTTTCTTATTTCTCTCATATACCCACGTTCAGCAGTCTGAACAGAAGAGTCATCTTAGAGGGAAGTAGAAGTAAATTGTTTGTTTCTGTTAAATGCCTCCTTGAATCCTGAAGTCTACGACCAGCCAGAGAGGCAAAACACTTACGGTTTTGAGATCTTTTCGCAGTGGAGCGTTTGAAAGAAAAGTACAATTCCAATGATTTGAGGTAGGCTCGGCATGCGTATGTTAGAATGTTTATGGTGAGTGAGATCTGGTTAGTGAGATCTGGTTAGTGAGATCTCGTCGAAAAAAGAAAACAAATTAAAAGTGCGAGAGGATGCTTTGTTTTACTCTACTCCATCTCCTCATCCCAGTATTTTCGGAGGGTGAAAGGAGTCTTGTCGGTCTATCTGTTCTATTTAGTACATGTCCGATTTGCGCGGAAGCATGTGTAGAGAGAGCTACACATAAGGGGAGCCCTAGTAACTATCCGATATAGGAACCCTGGCGTATTCTCATAGGGAACCCTTGCATAGACTGAACAGTATGTGTACGTAACTCGCTCTTTTCCGGTAGTCAACCATCTTTTCCGTAACTAAAATAATCCCCTCTCTTAAACCACAGAGCTCGGCTTCAGTAAACCCCTTTTCACTCACATCTGTTTGTCATCCAGTTACTCATCAGACAATAATACACCCTAGGTGAGTCCCTCTTCAGGCTCAGTCCATGACCCATAAGGCAAGCTAATGACCCCCGCCCGGGTGTAGTCACCTCTTGTTCCTCTTTCGAGCTGAGCCACACGGACATACAGGGTCACATTTCCATTCTCTTTTCCATCTTGAGTGACAATCTCTGGCATCTCGCCGTCAAGAAGACCAACAAGATCAACGCTGGTCTGGTTACCCCGATACTGCTCGATATCGTTAACCAACAAAGAATACTCTGCATCTGTGCCGGTGGAGTTCCAGCTCAAAGTATTGTTATCAAAGCCGATAAAGTGCGGAGTGGGGATATCACCCGAAGGGTCGTCTCTCAAGAGAGCCATTCTGGTTTCGTCAATACTGGCAAGCCCCCAGCGTGCTACACCATTGATGAAAAGTCCCAGAAGTACACCTTGGAATAGCATGGCGGAAAACCCACGCGTGGCTGTTCCTGGAATGAGAAGGAGCGCCAGAATGTAGTGGTGGATGCGCAGTGTGAGCCCATCAAGCGAGGCTAGCACTATAATGGCTACTATAAACGTTGCGTACAAGAGAAGGTACTTTTTAAATTTCCCAGCCTGCCAAATCTTGAAAGCCTGCACCAGGGCGCAAGTTACAATAGTGGCCACGACGCATACGATGGTTGTTATTGCGCCAGGCTGTTCTCTGAGGTCTTTGATGGTTAGCCTGTCCATGGGGAGTCTATCGAAAGTGACATTGTTCAGAACGCCAACCCAGTAGAGTGGATACCATATGAGTGTTTTCGATAGTGGCGAAGGCTGCACATTGTCTTTTGGATCTGACAATGTTATTCTCACGGCAAAACGCCACAGCACATATAGCATGAAGCACATGGGCAAAAACCGTTCTAAACTCAAGGAAACCAGTGCAGCCAGTGACTCTCTGTGCCATGGATCTACAGCAACAGGAGGATCAAAAGACAACACTATAGACCAAAACCCAGATAACGTCACTACAATAAACGCCACAGCGCCAGAGCAAAAGTACATCACTGGAATGCCAAGCAAGATGTTTATCGCAACAAGGGGCACACGAGGATCACGGCAATTGGTTATGTGGCCCTCTATTTGTTCAAACGCAAAGGATGATGGGAAAAAGGAATCAAAAGGTATAGAAGGTCCGTATGGCCCTTCTGACGATGGAAAGTTTGTCTGCGCTCCAGTATACTTAATCTTTGCACATCCTCCAAGCCACGGAGATATGATACCGGCATGCATGGCTGCGCCACATAAAAATGAGTCTGCTCTATATGGATGCGAGAGGAATTGTGATTCTGTGGAGGAGCCTCCGCCTACGAAAAATCCTCTATACTTGATTGAGGAGGAGCCTACCGGAATGGAAGAATAAGTCCAGCTGTCACGATCACACAGTGCGGGACATCGGAAAGTGACTTCCGAGCCTTTTTCCTGCAGACACAAATGTGCGCTTGTTCCACATGCATCGTTCTTTCCCTTCCACAAGCTGGCGCGGCATGAGAAGGAGCTTATATCGGCAGATGGAGGGTCTCGAAGGTACCCCAAGGCGACTTGACGGAAAATGAGAAACCACAAAAACAGGTACACGGCAAGGATGGGAGCTCTTATTTTCAAAGGAAAGTCTTTGGCTATTCGGGAGGGGATGTACTCGAACTGCTTTATATAGTGGTGGGTAATCTGGGGTGGATCATCTCGGGGATTTTCCGGGCCGTCGAGAAGTTTCCAAAATGTTTTAGGCGGAGAAGTTTGGGGCTCCTCGTAATCCGAGGTTTCCGATGAAGCTCGTTCCATGAGGTTCTGCAGCTCCATATGGTGAAATACTGTACATATGCAGGAGAGCAGTTGAGGGTGTTTTGATGTGAAGAAATTCATGCAAGGTGACGATGTTTTGGTTACCACACGCAAATGGGATATTTCACATCTATAGCTGTTGTTAACCTCAATGGAGTGAGGGTATTTTTTGCAATCTCCTAATGTCACTATCTAAGTGCCTCTTTGAACATTTTCACCTTCCTTAGTTGATCCTTCTATCATCAACGTGTTATACCTTACAGCATCTCTTTGCAGGGTCCTTCAGAGAAATGAGGCCCGTTGGAAATAGTAAAAGAGTCCCAGTTGAGCTGGCGGCGAGAGATATTGGCAAGTCCAAACAAAGAAGAGAGACGTCGGCAAAAGTGGTGGAGGTGTTAAGCGGTCCGAAGACCACAGGCATTGCCAAATGGCTGTACTAAACTAGAAGCCTTTTCATTGTCTTCGTGTTTGGATTTAGCTTTACTTGTAAAGCCATCAATTTTACCTGTTGGCATTGCAATTGTTCACCACCAATTTGTGTTCTTGACGGTGCCTTCTGTGGTTCTTAATTTGGTCTTCAGTAACGCTTCATCAGACTTGGACTTGTTAAGCGAAACGTTCAACGTCGATAAATATTTCCAAGACTTCAAGCGAAGACTTCAAAGTGATTGTATGTTGTTTCTTCTCGAACTTTAGCTACTCAACGGGAGGGAACCGTAGTATTGTGAAGTAGAGAACAAACATACACGTTGAAACTTGGGCTCTCTATTAAAGCGGCATCAAGTGCATAAAGATGATTTTCTTCCGCGCGCGGGGAAGGGCTTGTATGTCCCTTATGAACTGGAATGGATCCGTTTATTTCCCAGTGCTTTAAGTAAGCGTTCTATTATATCTTGGATCGTGATAGTTTGGCTCCTTCAAATGCTGAAATTTGTTGAACGCGCGGACAATGCGCCTGCCACCGTAGATCAAGCCAGGCTCAAATCATTACCTCGAGAACTTGCGCAGATATGAATACAGACAATTAAATCCCACGGTCTGATCCCACCAGATCAAGGGCCAAATTTTATGAGGTCCAAATTCAAAATCATGGTTGGGGAGAAGTAAAGTGGAGGAGCCGAATAAATCCAAGTGACTGAGGTTATCATATAAGATGAGCCGGCGGAATGCTTGTCCCTTCTTTTTGTTTGTTGTTTGTCAAAGACTGATAGAGAAAACTGCATACGTATCACAAATGAAGAATGTGACTTTATATCAATTGACAACAGAGAAAATGCCCGAGTGTCTGATAGTACAGGAATCCGGGCAACACATCGCCAACTGGTAACACAGTTACACCACTTAACTTCAGAAACAGGGAGGTTAGTCCATTGGCAAGGTGAGGTAGATCGTTGTCTTGTTGAACTCTAAGCTTCCGGAGACCCCAACGTTCTACTGTAGAAACAGAAGTATGTTAGCACATGATTGGCCTTTCAAAAAAGGGACAGACGGGAGGTCCGCATTGTGATCATCTTGTACGACCCTTAGCGCCGTAGTAAAGCGAAGAAAAGAGTCCACTCAAAGGGTAGTGTGAACACCAACAAAGAGAGGATGGAAATATCTGATGACAGACATATCGCATAGCTGAATTTTGCCTACTTTGTCAACGATAGCTCATCAGCTGAAGCTTTCTCGCAATAAAACTGAACAATCTAGTGGAATAGTAGTGAGTGTTTTGATCTTGTGTCTATGAAAAAAACGCTGCTGAGAGATTTGGGTAAAAGAATAGCCATATATTTAGAAGCCCAAGTGGATATTAATAGTAAGATTGTCTAAAGCCCAAGAAATTGAGAGCTCACTAAAAGTACTACTGAACTTTATAAGCCGATACACAAAATTCTGCAAACACAGGTCCACGGACTGTGGATGCATCCCTCTGACTGATCGATCCATTATATCATTCGAGATGCACGTTTGTGATTGTGGCGCTCTACAATACGTCACGATGAGAGAAGGGGATTAAAGACCTTTACAGAGGAATTGAAGTAACAACACAAGGAACATTAGTTGAAATGACATTGCTGCTCGCTCAAGCAAACAGACGAGTCTCTCACTCTATGGTGAACCTTCAGCAAGCTGTCCTCCCATAGACACTCCACCGGAGACAGAAGGTCTAAACAAGTGTAGACACATTCATTGAAGAAGAAGGTTCAAGAACTGCTCACGGTCTATCACGAGACTAATAGAATTCTCATTCCATCTACTCACGAGCTATCACTAGAGTAAGAAAATTCTCATTACATACTAACAACTCTCATTCCATCGACTCAGATGGTCTAGAACGGAGATGTTTCGCAAGCAGTTTATCCGATATATGACGCATGTATTATGCACGATCCCGATATGTGCGTGTGGCTCACAATTTTTTAAAACCCATCCATCTTATTCTTATACACTGCCCAGCCATGCCAGAGTTCTGCTTTCCCCCAAAGAGCCCGAGCGACTACTTTTCGGCAAAGCATAACCAGACGGCTTCGGTCTCCTCCATCAACTCCAACATTTCTGGGGTTACGCTGGTGGAAGAGGATGAGCGCCCTGCTATGGCCCCACGCACAGACACCACGCGTTCGGCTCCAGGTTCCGCAGTGGAGCTTCATTTCCACTCACCGCCTTTTAAAAAACACTATCCCACTTCACTCAGCATATCGTCCAAAGACGCTCTCAAGATCGGGTCGCGATTCAAGGATACGCGGTACGCACTGCCACCACAGGCCACTTTGACGAGTCTAGACTCGATTTTTCCAGAAGATGCTCTTGTAATCGACGTAAGACCCTTTACAGAGTACGCCAAATCGCGTATGAAAAACTCCATCAACATCTGTCTTCCCTCCACTCTGCTGAAACGAGTCAACTTTACCCTAGAGCGGTGCATAGCCACTCTCACTTCGCACGAGAAACAAGTATTCCAGCGTATAGAGGAACAAGGCGTGAAACCGCCAGCGGTGATAATCTTTGATGCAGACACCTCTCAGCCTCATAAGGCCTCTCTCACGCTTTCGCAGCTGGCACTGAAATTCATACAGGATCCAGGATGGGAAAAGTGTCCTCTGCACATTTTGAAAGGCGGGTTTAAAGCTGTAGAACAGACGCATCCTGATCTTTTGGAGTCAGCTCCAGCAGAAGAGGAGAAACCCGTTACAGAGTGTTCCTCCATCCCAGTTCTATCCCGATTCCTACTGCCAGCTCCTGGAGAGCGCGTATTCAGAACACGGCACCAGGAGGAGCTTCTCACGGCACGGCCGGACTCCACTATGTGTCTTTCCACGTCGATATCGTCTTTCTCCCAGCGCGAGGTGGAGATGCTTCCCAAATGGCTATTAAACGTGATAGGACAGGATTCAGGCTCATCTCAGCTTGCGCAAAAGTTCCACCACTTGGAAGTGGGCGAACGCGACAGGCTCAGAATGGCGCTCAGTAATACATCCTCCTCCAGTTCGCCAGTAATCTCCTCTTTTGGTCTGGAACTTGGAGCTAAAAACAGATACAAAGATATCTTCCCCTACGAGCACAGCCGTGTAAAGCTCACTCCGAACCCGTGCGGCCGCGACGATTACATCAACGCAAACTACCTCTCGGCTAACGACAGCCACTGTAAGTATATCGCCACACAGGGTCCGCTAAACGACACCATTGCGGATTTCTGGAAAGTTGTTGTAAACCACAAAACACCTGTTATTCTTTCGCTTACAGCACAAAACGAAAACGGGGTCGAAAAATGCGCTCCCTTCTGGAAAGAGGGCATCTACCAGTCGGGGCAAACCCGTTTAAAATTGGAAGTTATGGACACACAGCCTATGACATTGAGTACTCCTGACTCGGAGATTATACTGAGAAAACTGCTCGTTTCAACAGATAAAACTAAACACCCAGTTGTACAAATCCAAGTCACCAACTGGCCAGACTACGGCGCATACGTCAGAACTCAGGATCTTTTGCAGATCATATCCATAAAAGACGCCGTCTATGACAAGTGGCAGTCCACGGGACCGCTTTTGGTGCACTGTTCTGCAGGATGCGGACGTACTGGAACGTTCTGTGCCATTGACACCGCCATTGACATTTTGAAAAAAGACCCACACAACGACTCGGACACTTTTGACCCCATTTTATCCACCGTGGAAAGCTTCCGCACTCAGCGAGTTTCCATGGTGCAGACCCTTAGACAGTACCTTTTGATCTACGATACAGTTATTTTGTTTTTACGCAACAAGGTTAACGGCAAGCTGCCCGATCCAGCGTGGGTGGCGTTGTTGGAGAAGTTGTGATTGCGATGTTGTGATCACTGTGGTGATTACTCTACCGTGGTTGGATCGACAGCGAGGGGCAAAGAATCTCTACCGGTGAAACCTTCACCGGTTCATCACTTATTGTATAGATGGACGGACTGTTACACCTTGATGTAATTGGAAGTTTGATAAGATGGCAAGATGGGTGCATTCACGGTCATATCGTGTGGATGGTAATTTCAACAGCTTCAACTAAGGCTACTACTACTATGCGCCTACTGGATCAATCAGTCTTGATCACTCGTCTTAGATCGCATATGATGGTTTGATAAGTGGAGCAGGCTTAACGCTCTGTGCCTTTTGTGCCCATCTCTGGAATTCCAAACAACATAAGGTCAAGGCTGTTTGTGGATAGGAGGTGTCATCCATTTTTTCGGCTGAAGGCTGTCTGTGTATTCATTGACAATCACCCGGGGCAATTTTCTCGCAAAAGTTTGAATGCTTTTCATGGATTGCATCAGCTCAAAAAATGAGCTCTTGCTTGACAGACTAGATCTTCTCACTCGACTTTACCTTCCGCAACCTTATGTACTTGACTGCTACAGTCTCCAATAGCACTCTGCCATGCTTCTCTGTGTTTGTTTGATTCAAACAGAGAGGAAGAGTGATATTCGAGTCGAGAGAGGTACGTGTTCTGCAAACAATAGTCAGCACGTTCGGGAAGTTGAAAGTCTAGTTAAATTCAGATAAAAACCTAAAAACCTCATAACCTTCAAGGCAGTGGGCCAACTATCAACTTACAACGAGCGAGAACAAAATTGGTCAGAATTAAGAGATGCGACAGCTTTTCTATAATCAAATTCGACCTGAGGAGAAACTAGCAAGATGGGAGATTTACATGAGCCTTATCAATAAAAAATCATATAATAGACAGAATGTGGCATGCATTGAGTTACGCACGACCTTCTTCTTCAAACTCTCCTCACAAAAGGGAAGCTGTTTTCAAATGTTAGATCTGTGTCTCCTCCTTTTGTCACAAAAATAACGAGTCTGTTGCCTTTTAAAATCGCCCATCACTCAAGTTGGTATTTAATAATCGCGACAAAGTTTTAGCCGAGGAATTACAAAAAAGCACGTTAAACAAGTTTCCTTTCAGATATTATTGAAAAGAGCTTGAAGGTGTGCAACAGTAACCATCCAGCTTTTTTTTTAAAGGCTTAACACTGATCAATGTTGTTGTCGTATGTGGTCAGAAACCTCGATCAACATCATACTCTACTTCTCATACTGGCACTTGAGTGTCAGGTACCTGTGGTTATCCTACCTACAGTAGGCTATATATAGTGCTAATTCGCACTTAATATACTTCATCTCAGCTTATGCTTAGGTCACCTGATATGATACAGTTGCGGATAGACCCTAACACTTAGTATCCCCTGTCTTTTTTGTTTTCGCCTATAAAATCTAGAGGCGGTAAAGATTGGTCGTGATGCGAGATTCGCTTCTGTTACACTCTGAAATGATCAGCATCTTTCTTGACGAAGCGTAAGCTGAGATGCTTTACTTTCAAAAGATTGGCAAACCAGAAGCAGGTGTTAGGATGCACTGGTGGACAATTTACCCTGAACGTGGAACCTTACACCATATACAAACTTCTTAATTCACCACCATATTTTCTTCTTCTCTTTCTATTCGGAATGTAATTTGATATGCCTGAAGCGTATAATGCATACAGAATTCACTCTCATCGATATGTAATCATGATCAACATCCACGTTTTTGTTCTCCCACTACCGTTTGACTGGTTTTTTTCCCCCTTCTCCGGCTATACTACACGGTACTAATGGTGGTACCGATTCATCCCAGCGCTGAACTCTTCTTTGCTACTATCCATAATTATTATGTGATTCTACTTCCAAGAGCGTAGGCGTCTACAGAAGCTTGAAGATTTAGGAAGGCGTCGTCAGAGAAAGAAGCTATCTGCTCCTCCTTCAATTTCCACTGACGCTTCTGCTTTTCTGAAATTCAAATGTCTGTAGTTGGCGTTTCGAGACAGCTTAAAAAGAGGCATCAGCCGTCTGCTGTTGCTCTAATGCCTCAAGCCACTCCTTGACTTCAAGGTTTCATACTCACGCATTCACCCGAACCTAGCGGCGCTACCATTAGAAAATGAACGCTGGGAGGACGTTGGTCTGGATAGATCCAAGGCCTCTAAT
>JAKTTA010000207.1:0-37237 GCA_030580415.1 Citeromyces nyonsensis
TTTTTTTTTTTTTTTTTTTTTTTTTTTTTTAGTTTTGTTCTTCTCTTCTCTCTAATGATCAGAACTGTGAAACCGAAAAATGCCCGTTCCAAGAGAGCAATGGCTCAGAAGGACTCCAAGATAGTGGAGAACACAAAGACCGCTCTTTTCGTTCCAGGAAAGTCTTCAAACAAGGTTCTACACGATATCACTGTTGATTTAGGTGCATTGAAAAAGCCAGACATCAAGAGATTTACGAAGAAGAATGATATTCTTCCCTTTGAAGACAGCTCGAAGCTTGAGTTTTTCAGTGAGAAAAACGACTGTTCACTTATTGTGCTCAGTTCCCATAACAAAAAGAGGCCCAACACCTTAGTCTTCACGAGAACCTTCAACTTCAAAGTGTACGACATGCTGGAGCTTTCAGTTTTGGAAAATTTCAAGCTCCTCACAGACTTCAGACAGCAGACGTTCCAGGTGGGACTTAAGCCGATGTTTGTTTTCAACGGCAACATTTTCGACATACACCCTGTGTTCAAGCAGGTGAGATCTTTGTTTCTCGACTTTTTCCGTGGCGACGTTACAACCTTGCAAGACGTGGCTGGTTTGCAGCAGGTGATTTCCATAAGTGCTGGCGAAGTGGATGACCACGTAGAGACTAGTATTTCAAAGTTGCCGCTGGTATACTTTAGGGTTTACAAGCTCAAGACGTATAGGTCGAGTGACGGCAAGCTTCCCAGAGTGGAGCTGGCGGAGTGTGGTCCTAGGGTCAATTTCAAGATTGGCAGAAGCCAGCAGCCGAGTCCAGAGATGGAAAAGGAAGCTCATATGGTTCCCAAGCAGTTGCAGCCAAAGCAGAAGAAGAATGTGGACACTGACTTTGTGGGAGACAAGGTGGCCCAGATTCACATGGGTAAGCAGGATCTGAGCAAACTCCAAACGAGAAAGATGAAGGGCCTCAAGGCAAAGTACGATCAGCCAGCTGAGGATGATGAGGAGGGAGCATCCGAGGCGGAGGATGAACCTCAGGCTAAAAAGGTGAAGGTTTAGGACGGTTTTGTTGAGTCGGTGTGAGGCTCGCAAATGTTAGTATAAGCGCATTACAAAATAAATATCTGCACAGTAGTGTGGCTCACTCTGATGAGAGTGTGTAAGTGTGAAAAAGTAGATCTGGTTGACAGTTCTTTGAAATTCGGAGAAGTGAAATTTTGAGTAAACGATTATAGCGAAATGGGATGTAGTTCTTCGTAGCAAGAGCGTTTTGTAGTCAAGAACGTTTTTGTTGTGATCTGCTTCATCTCTATATCTCTATAGAGAATACGGCGCTTGAAAGCTGGACGATAAATAAAAAACGGCCACCAGATCACAGGGTCTAGCCATATAAAGGTATGCTTCATTTGATGAAGGGTCAAGTTTACAGAGTTATTCTGTGAGCATCAGAGAAAAAAGATCAGTGATTCATATTTGGTGTAAGGATATGCTCCGCGGAAATTCCAACTCTTTTCTGTAAAAGAAGATGCAATTGAGGAGAGTAGTTTATCCCCTTTTGAATGGCAGAGCACCATTAGGGTGACTTATCTCGCCTGTATTCTCTCTATGGAGGTGAGTTTCATTCCGTGTGGCAAAGTCTCGGTTGAGAGGCGGTATTGAGCAGAAAGAATGTCACAGATGACTGAAACTCGAGGGACTATTGAAGGAGACGCTTGAGGAGTATTTCCGCTCCCTAAAGTCTTTCGAGTTTTCAACTGGCGAGCGTGATATCACATTTATACTGGCATACTCTGTAATGAAAACACAAAGTTGTTCTTCTCACTTATTTTTTTTTCGCCCTGTATACGGAAATAGATTTCCCACTGCATTTTCTGTAGTTCTATGAATCATATCAAGGTGCAATTTTATTCATTAACAAACATACATACGGGGAGATTGGAAAATCCGGACAAAGCACGCAATAAAGCATGCTCCGGCCTTCCGAACCGCGCGTACGTTTGAGAGGTGTGAGGATGGAGGGGGTGAACAAATAAGGATAAGAAGAAGACAAGAATAGAGAAGTTATCAAGGTGGCGAAAATTGGAACGGGTCACTCGAGGGTTTGGGTATGAAACAGGCCTCTTTGAGTGAGGTGACTGAAAACGCAAACAAGATATGTTGATAAACGAGATGTATATATATATATAACTCACAACAAGATTTTTTAGGAAAAGCGTGGTGTAAGGATCTATCTATCATGGAGCACACTTTCTGATGATCTGATCCTTTTGAGACTACTTTGATTTAGTCTTGATGACTTTTAATAAATAATTCGTATTATGTTGTATAGAAATCAATAAAGACTCTTGTGGTGACCAACCCTTAACCTTTCCCTTGCACCCATTGAATCCATTCCATAAATCCTCTCGTATAAATAATTCCATATCTCGCTATTCTTCTCATGAAGCTCCGTAGAGGATTCAGCAGAAAATCGTCGAATCGCTTGGTTTCTGGTCGTTTTCCAGATAAATCTACACTCCAGGTGGAAAAGAACTCACCTGACTGCCTCAACATCAAAGCTTATCAACACTTGTGCTTAGCCATATCTTGTAGTTATCTCGAGTAACACTGTGTTCCTCTGTGAAGCTCTTAGGGACACTCTCTAAGCTAGAGCGTGGCACTTGGGAAAGGCTGAATGGCTCTTCCCATTTGTATTCGTAAAGCATCTCGTTGGGTATTTCAGGCGTCAACAGCGGAGAGGCAATGTGATCCTTTTGGCGACACTCTTCAGAGCAGTATATTGAGTCTTGCTCGCATGGCTTGCCGTCTATTATGCAAAAATCGTCTTGAAACATATTACTCTCTACGTGGATAACTATGATTTTTATAGAGCGAATTACTTTATTGACTCATCTAATGATGCTGTGGGATATCGCGATTGTGCATGTGTCATTGCATATTTTGTGGGTCTTATCACCGAAAAAGAGAAAAAAAATAGCTCTGATGACTCACCACGCGATAAGCCATCATTTTTTCGCAATGTGCACCGTATTTTCAGTGGCGCCATTTTTCAAAGACACGCCAATGATATACGTAGCGGCCTCCTCTCTCCGTAATATCTTCTCTCGGTGATATAACAATTTTTCCGTATCATGATATGCTTGCTTTTTCCAACTTTTGATAGTCACTTTACTGACATATGCATGATGATATGTGCAAAAGTGTTTTCTGTTGGGAGCAAAGTTCTAGGACATATCGGAAAAATCTCTTCTTTATCCTAGCGGACTTTATCATGCAGACATTACCTTGCAGACATTACCTTGGGGGACAGATATTCAATGGAATTTGTAAGTCTTTGAAATGATGGTTTGAGCCAAAAACATACAAACTATTGTTGCAAGCCAGAAGAAGACAGAATTATGGGGGACGCTGCAATTATACAAGCAACCAAAAGGTCGTGACTTGCAGACCCACTTCGAAGTATCGCCTTTTTCAAGCCCTCCAACATACAAGAGTATCGGAATCTACCGTAGGATCATCCCTGCATGAATCAACTCCTGGAGATAATCCGCTTCTAAAAATTGCACGCCTGAGAAAAATACTCCCACTTTTCAATCTTCTCCTTCTGAAACTCAATCAGCAGGTCCCACCAAATCTCGCACATGGACCTAAAATCGTCAATTTTTTCAAACCTCTGCAAATGCTCCACCTCCTGCCTTATGGTGGCACTTATTTTCTCCTTCTTTTCCTTCTCTGCAGCAATCTCACCGTCCAAATCCTGCAGTTGCGTCTCCAGTTCTTTGATCTTGTCGTACTGGTTTGTAAACTTGCCCTGGAATTTGGACAGACTTCTCTCCTTCTTTTCGCGCTGGTGTTGCAGAAATACGAGATTGTTGGCCACTTTGAACCTATTTTCAAAAACAATCCGCACAGAGCTTATTATGCGTATGTACTCGTCGATGGTGCTCCCCACAACAAGCATTTCAGTCTCGCTGAGTCTCTCGCTGATTTTCTTCATCGCAGACTGCACTTCCTGGTAGTTGACAAAGATTTTGCTAATCTCGGCATTCACCTCCAGCTCCACCAAGCTGGCTAGAACTTTCTCCATCTCGCCATACGAATCAATAACCTCCTGCCTCTGGCTGATGATCATCTCTACAACTTTCCGCATGGATTTGAGCTGCTGTCTAAACCGCTCAAACAACGGCGGGGTTTCGATAAACCACTTGTCCTCTTCGATATACCGTGGGTTCGATCCTAGCGAAAAGGCAGAAGTGAAGGTGGACATGATGCCGTTGTTATTCTGAGCATTGTTGGTCAAACTGTAATCCACTTTCCCGTCATCGGGCTGGTTCTGGTCTTCCACATGGTGGTAATGGATGTTGCCACGTTCTTTTTGTAGTTGGTGAAAATCTACGCTACTTAAAAACCCTAGAAAATCAACATCCCTTACAAGTTCCTCGTCTTGGGCGATTTTCTTGAGCATTTTTTCAAGCGATGTTTTGCGCAGCTCCACAAACTCAGAGTCAAACCGCCCGAAATTCTGCTTCGACGGCGCAGGAGGAATGATCTTGCCCGGATGGTTTTCTACGAGCTGGTTGTACAGCCACAGAAAGTCGTTGAACCGTCTATTCACCACCGACTCCTCGTGTGCCAGCAAAGAGGAGGAGGTTTTCGTGGATATGGAGTACTCGATATGCGCGTTTGTGATGTCGCCGATCTTGATGGGATCGCTTATTGTGATGGAGAGAAGCTGGCAGTTTTTCTTCATGGTGGGCTCGTTATTTTCGTTTTGCGGTTTTACTTGTTCCACTTTGGACACTGGAACCGACGGTGGTTTTAAATCTGGAATCTGCTGCAGCGGGTCGTCAACTTGACTGGTTTGCAATCCATTCCTCCGTGGTCTGATGGACTTGAAAGCTCGTTTACGAGTTGGAGATGCCGTTTTTTTAATCTCCTTATTCTCCTTATTCTCCTGCACATTCAATTGCCCCAGTATATTGCTCAAATCTGCATCATTCTCGTGCTTCGACTCTGTAAAGAGATCCTCCCCAACGGAAACGTTTGGCAGACTGGAAGACTCTTCTAACTCGTCAGATGCCAATTGGGATAACAACTCCTTCCGTATTTGCGATTCGTCCTTCTCTTTGTCGCTCTCCTCCTCTGCCCCCTTTCCGAAAAGTACAGAGCTCGTGGGCTCGGCAAACGGATTGGACGAAACAACATCGTCCCAGTGCGAAGAGGTTAAATCATCCATACTGTTGTAAGGTTTTGGTGTGCGCACGACTCTATGGATCTCACACCTTTGTTCAAGCAGTGCTGTGATATAGTGGAGGAGGAGGCTGTTTCAGTTGAGAAACGGTCCAAGTCTTCTAGTGGGGCGGTCAATTCTAGTCGTTTAACCAAGTACAATGAGGACTTTGTGCGGACGTGCTACGACCTGCAGAGCCAGGTGAAATCGCTTAAATCGCACCTAGTCAAGTTTCGGCCGTCGTATTTAATCTCGCGGACGGAAAAAATGGCATTCAGCTCTTCCCACCTGTCGGAGGAGGAGAAAACCCAGTTTGAAGAGTGGTCTCAGAACGAGCTAGGTCAGATGAAGATGATATTGGCCCAGCTGGATAGTAAGAAGACTCTGATTCCACAGCAGAACAAGTATATACTTTTTCACGATGCTGGTGAGGAAGCGAAGGTAGTGGCGTATAATAAATTCAGGAGTAGCGTTGTGGCCAGCCTGAAGCTCTATTTGGAGGAGGCAAAGGATATCCTGATGGAGATGGTGAATAAAAGACAGGATTTGCAAAACCAGCTGGCGAAGAATACTCTCAACATCCACTCGAACGATACCACCATCTTCCAAAAGGCTGAAACTCTCAAGCTGGAGTCGCAGCTAGACACCTGGGATGAACAGCCGGTCCAGCAAGTTCAGTCTCAACAACAGCTACAGCTTCTGGAGACGGAAAATGAGGAGTTACTGGAGTCGAAAAACCAAGACCTTCAGGCTACAAACCACATTGTATCAACCATGCTCGAGCTGTCTAAAATGGTGGACTCGATCAGTTCAGAGCTCTCTACACAGAATCTGCGGCTGGAAACTATAATGGATAATACAGAAGATACATTGAGTGACTTACGACTGGGGAACACCCAGTTGAAGAAGGCTCACGAAAGAAACAAGACAACAGGAAGGTTTTTTGTGTATGTCATTGTCGCTCTAGCCCTTTTCATTTTGCTTGTTGATTATATAGTTGGGTGAAGCGAACACTGAGGCGAGTACTGAGCGAGGACTGAGGCGAACACTGAGGCGAAGCGGAAGTGTGAGAGACTGAACGGTGAGTAGACAGTCGATCATAATTGGCTGGACTTTTAAGGAATAGAGCTTTGGAAGCATTCCGCTTTGTCATCTGTGTTGTTTCAACGCTATCAAAAAAGTGTGAACAGAAATATGGTTTGACAAGTATAAATCAGAGCGTGATTTCCCTGGTTCTCAGCAGATTTCTGGAGACCGCCTGAAAACTGGATATATTGGCGCAAAGTTGTTGCAGAGTTTTTTGTAAGGTTTTTTGATGATCCTTGTCCTGACTATTTATGGCAGCCCAATGAGCCTCGAAATAGCCCGCGAAGGAGGCTTAGGTGTATACATCTGAAATAAATGGGGTATAGCCCACTTTCGGTCTGAGAAACTTATTTACAAACTGTCATTTAAACTGAAAGAGGATGCACGTGGTTGGTGCAATCCACAAAGAAACAAACGTAAGGACAGTGGAAAACTTGTTTGGTTATCAGATTACCCTTACGCTCTCACATATCATGTAAGACTCAAGGAGGCCTCATTTTATCTGACTGGAGACACAGCTGCGTAGCTTTTTTCAACCTGCCTTTCGTGGAGAACAAGAGTTTCGATTTTCATCACCTCTGATCTACTCACCACTCCCTCGCACCTCCCTTCTCTTAGGTGTTTTTCCCAGCCGTCATAGAAGGAAAGAGATTTATAGTTATAAAATACATTTTCTTTTTACTCGAAGACAATTTCAAGTAATGTATGGCTCCAAAAATTACATCGACTCTAGTCGCGATTGATTCATAACATTTGGTAACACCCTCAGACTCTCAACCAAGCTTAGGCCAACACCAAGATCGAGAAGTCACCTGTTGAAAAGATTTACTTGAAAATCATTGGGGTACAATTCTCCAAACTGTAGAATTCTAGGCAAAAAATTGTGTATTGCACACAATATATTCCCCAATGCCGGCCTGCGATACATAGGATGAGCTCCACTTTATATTCCAGTTTTTCAAAACGTGCCAATAGTAGAGACATGGATGATATATATGCTTTATATAGATACATCTTACATAGAACCATTTTTCCCTCGTTGAAACCCGAATCATCAAGACGACCCTTTCAGATGTAGAGAATTTCATTCCACTTTTTTACACCTCATTTTTTCCTAAAGCAGGTAAAAAGGAGACACACTCTCTTCGATGCCATGATGCTCTTTTCTCCTCTTGAGTCTGCAGGTCCATCGATGACATGGCTCAAAGCAACCAATGTCTTTCCTTGTCACAGTCAACGTCATGAAATGTTTTTCAAATCAATCTCACATAGATTAAAGTCCAAACTTTTCATCGCTTCACCGTATTCAGCAGTAAATGACACCTCTGTTGGTGTCAGTTGGATGCTTCGTGAGCAGATATATTTTGAGTTGTTTCTTTTATAGCTCCACGGCAGAACTTGCAGAACGCAATCCACGGTGAGTTTGAAATAAAAATTGAATTCTGTGGAAAGAAATATAGCTTATCTCACCTAGCTTGTATTGAAGATCTTTCGTGATTCACCGCTACGAATTTGCATGAAGGCTCTAGTACAGCAACGCAGACCAGAAACTTTCAACTATATACCTATGGAAATAAAAGAATACGTGCCTCTGAACATTAATCGATTCAATTCGCACTTATCCAAAAGGAATCACTCAATAATTGGCCGCTTATAACTTGATCTCGTTTGGTAAAATATACTTTGAGGGCTAGGCTGTCCCGATCATAGCACTTTGTCTCGACTCTGTGTTTTAATTGATCGAGTAGCTGTATACTATAAGAGGGTTGACAGGTACAGACTGAAGACGGGTTGGGTTGGGTTGAGGAACCTGGGATTAATTCGATGATAATGCAAGCTTTTCGAAAGCAAAGTAATGGATAGAGTGATTGTTGTCAAACCAAACAGAGACTTCTCGAGCTTATTGGGACGAATTGTAAGCTGAGAAGCTTTACTGGTTCTCTTGGAAAGTATGTAGAATCAATCACCACAGAGGCAAGTGATAGGAACAAGACACATACTTGAAGTGGTTTTTCAAGAAGGATAGCTACACCTGCTGTCTCGAACATTCTCCATCAAGTCTAATTGATTCTAGTGAATCAGATATCAGTGTTATGGACAGCCTCTTTAGACACATTCAACACCTGGAGGAGTTTAATGATGGCATTGAGCATTTAACACAGAGAAATTTCAGATGACTTTTATCAGCAGGTGTCATGTTGAGGGAACTTGAAGCTGATGGGTATCAAGCACATATGGAGAGTCTGTTGGAATATTCAGTTTTTTCAAGCATAGCAGGGCCTGAAAAAGCTCAAGATAGAAGTCGAGTGAGCACTCCTCTTCTATAATCTCATGTCTTCAATAGCTGAGTCACTAATACGTCATCTTCCTAAAATGCGAGGCCAGCCTACAGAAGTTGAGCACTTCTTGATGATATTTTGAACTGTTCTCGAAGCAAAAGTAAATCAAAATTCATCCACTCACGATAAGCTCACCGCTTTCTCGATTTTCTGTTTTGCTACAATGTGATTTTTCAATATTATATTTGGTATACAGATTCGGAAGAGCGGAGAACGGATATACACCAACCGATAAAATCTTTAGAGTCAAAAATTCCTCAAAGTGACCTTAACTGGACGATTTGAAATTGCATCAGGTTCCAACAGCACTGGTTACTTCTACTGTTTAAGATTATATTCACGATCCAACCATAGCATTTACAGAAGTATGTAAAAAGCCTTCAACAGAGCATAGACCAACACCAAGATCAGTCATTCACGAGTTGGGATGGCACTCATTAAACTTTGCCCAGGGATATGACTCTCCATGCATTTCAACCATAGTCCCCTTGTTGAATCCTATATCCACATGATGACCCATTAAGGCGACGAGGTTTTCAGCCTACAGCTCATTTTCTGAGAAAATCACGAACAGACCTCTCCTTCAATGCAAGGATACTTTACTCTCTTTTTTAGCCCAACAGGTCCATTGATGACATGACTCAATGCAATTAACCTCACTTTTTGCTTTGTCACATCATCAACGTTAGGGTATGTGGTTGGATGGGCGGCCTCATTTAGATCATTGTTTAAACTTTCCATCAATGCACCTATCTCAGCACTCGGGGAAGTTTCTGTCCTCTTCGGGTGGTGTTTTCCATGCTTAGAATTTGGACGATTGGCAATCTCCTGGACCACTTTATCCAGATCAAAGTCCGGCCCTCGGCCTAGCACGTCGTCACCTCTTACTGGTAGAATATGACTTTCCTTGCAACATAGCTATGATTATGCGTGAAGGCTGCAATGCAGTGCTTAACAGAAGGCATCTTCATATAAATGTGACGACCTGAAAAGTTTTATGTGGAGGACGAGAGAGTATTGGTAGGAAAAAATGCGGAGCAGCAGCTGGCAGCTCATAACATGCCTCTGGTAGAATAGACCTCGAGGTCTGTAGTCGTTTGGATGATAGCCAGTACGATATCTAGTTAACTAGATTTCCAGAATGTTACCTAGTTGCACAGTATTCCAAAATTGAAGGACCGAGAGTGAAGACACGATGAATTGAACCTCTTACGATATTCACCATCGGTACAGAGTTTTCGAAGAAAATGGATGAGTAAAGGAAAAGATATCTGACTTCACCAGGCTGCAATTTCTTCAGCTTGTTAGAACCCAAGATCTGACTCGCTTAATTTTCCGAAAATTGGTAGGGTGGACTATTGACGACTATACGTCACCATAGAGAGTGAGGCGATTGCGGTATTCAGCCCATGAATAAAATCATGATTCCTATTACTGACATCCGTGCACCACAAAATGTCCAAGCACTATGAAGCTGATGGTGAGTAAACATTTCTCTCCATTTCTAACATCAAGACATGGAAGACTACGAGCAGAACGACTCTGAAGATTTCAATGAAGATCACCTGGATGACGGGGAGTACGACGAGCTCTACGACAAACTCCCGCTATTGCAAAGTGCCTTCGACGGGTACAACAACCCTGCTATAACCGAGAGAATTTTAAAAGAGGCCCTCTGGTACAATTACTTCAACGTGGAGGACGCCATAGCGGAGGTAAAGTCAAATTTCAAACCTAAAGGTATGTATCACACTCTTTATCGCATACCAACGATTGCCGATTCCTCGATACGATCTCGGTTTCATGTTCCCGTGCCAAAGACAACCCTCATAGGTGGGTCATCCAAGCTAGCGGCACTGGCCAAAAAGAGAGGTGCTGAAAGACAAAGCGGGCTGGACAAAATGATACAAGATAGACAAGGGGACAAGTCATTGGATATTCTGAACAAACTGGAAAGAAGCAGCAAGGCAAAGCCAAATGTTGTGATTCCAAAAAATCCAACCCAAGTCAAGCCGGAAATTGTAGAACAACCGGAAGAAGTCAAACCACAAGTCATAAAACTGGTTGATATCCAGGTGACGCATTTTTCTCGCCAACCGTCAAGGAAAATCACCTCTTTTTTTGCTCAGAACAAGCATAACGGACCGATACATAACAAGCGGGTCTTGGAATCAGGAATCTTGGTTGCGAACCCACTACTAAAACGTCAGAAAACTAACAACTTTGCCAACCAGGTTCAGAGCAATTTCTCCAAGCCAAGTCCCGACGATGTTGTTTTGGCGGCCCAGTCGGATGCATTGGGAGAAAAAGTTTTGAAAATGACTATTCAGGAAGCAAAGGAGCCTAGGGAAACAACTCCAAAGGCTACAAAGCCGAAGAAAAAGATTGATTTTGCCAAAGAGTATGCGAGTAAAATTTCCAAACCGAGTTTGTCGTTTGTGGTTATAGGCCACGTTGATTCGGGTAAATCAACAACCATAGGCCGGTTTCTGTACGATTTGAACGTTGTAGACTCCAAGACTGTTGTCAAGCTTCAGAGAGAGAGCGAGAAAATCGGCAAGTCGTCATTCGCACTGGCCTGGATCATGGACCAGACTGCAGACGAACGCGAGAGAGGCGTGACAGCAGACATCTGCCAAACTTCAATAACTACAGAGGTGTCAGACTTTACCATCATCGACTCGCCGGGGCACCAGGATTTCATTCCGCAGATGATTAACGGAGTGACACAGGCAGACGTGGCTGTGCTAATTGTGGACTCGTCCATCAACTCGTTTGAAAAGGGCTACGTCGAGGGCAAGACGAAGGAGCAGCTGCTCATTGCGAAAAGTCTCGGCATAGAGAGACTCATTGTGGCTGTCAACAAGATGGATACCAACAACTGGTTGCAGAAACGGTACTGCGAGATTGTGGACGAGCTGACCGAGTTTCTGGTGAGGGGTCTGTCGTTTTCTGCATCAAACCTTGAATTCGTTCCCGTTTCGGGCTTGCTCGGAGATAACGTGGTCAAGCGGTCCTCCAACAACGCACTTACACAGTGGTACACTGGCGGTACCCTTTTGGAGAATCTGGATAGTCTCAACCTACAGCTACACCATGTCAAGGTGAAGTCTCAGTCAGATATCCAGAGCCAGCCGTTTGTGATGACTTTGAACAACTTTCAATCTGTCAAAGCTGACGAGTGTGTGATCAAGGGTCGGATCAACTCCGGGTCGTGTCAGCCGGGCGAAACGGTTTGTTTTCTGCCTGGGAACGAAACTGGAATCATAGACGCGCTGTACATGGACAGGGACGAAGGTTTGACAACTCCGGTGCAGTTGGGGATTGTGAACGAGTTTGTGAATGTCAAGTTCAAGAAAGTTTCTAACGTGGAAAATTTGAGGATTGGCGATCTCATAAGCAAAGTGGACAAACCACTGAGCATGTCAAACTTGTTTTCGCTAGAGTTGAAGCTGTTTGAGCTGGACAAACCGCTGCTTGTGGGGTCGCCGCTGGTGATGTTTAGAAATAACGTGTCTATTCCTGTGCGCATAGCCAAGATACACAAGGTACAGTCTGTAGTTGTGCGGGAGGGCGTCAAAAAGAAGGTTACAAAGAAGAATGCAAAACACCTTGCGTCCAACCAGTTTGGGCTGGTTGACATTCAGGTCGATACAAGGATTCCGATTGTGACTTTCAAAGAGAGTACAAAGATCGGCAGAGTTGTTCTAAGAAAGGAAGGCGCAATTGTGGGAGCAGGAAAAGTTGAGCAGGTTTTTTAGAGATGTGTATGTAGCAAAAACTCAGTCTGCGAGTGTCGAGTCTCGATTTTCGGTTTTGAGTACAAATCATGCACGCTTATGCACCTCGTGCATAAATTCATGCTTCATTTACATTTACTTACAATTCTAGAATCGCGCATAGGTTCCAGGCCCTGCAAAAAAGGGCCATATATATAAAGATTAGAACAACCCCCCGCACAAAAGAACTATTTATTGCTTTGGGTTTTTGATGGATCTGAAGCTAGCAAACGCGTTTCCGAATAAATTGCCAAAGTTACAAATACCGCCGCCTCACCCAAACCATTCAAAACAACTTCATCTTTTGCCCACACCAACTTCAGAGGAGGACCCAGGAGGAGGAATCCACAGCGGGAAGCAAGATTTGAACTACTTTTCAGATCACACCCTCGATCACACACTCGATGAACACGAGTCTCTTTATGCTCCGCCTTTTCCTATGAGATCGGCAAGCTGTTCCCGAAAGGGAGAATACTCACAAATGACGGAAAAGAAAAAGATTGCACTGAGAGAAAAACTGGACAATTTGACAAAGAGCTCTCAAGACCCAATCTGCGGAATTCCGCGGCATGTGGATGAACCAATTTCGTACCATTATGGCCGTCAGCCTTCGACTGTAAGTAAACTGAGTATTTCTGAGAAAAACTCGCTCAACATGACGAAAATCATTCAGTGGTACTGCTGCCAGTGTGGGCAGTCGGAAGGTGATTTAGATTTCCTTTTTGACCAGGACGAGTCGAAACTTTTGAGTAAAATCGAAACGGTGTACCTCCGATTCGACTGCGAGCGATGCTCCCACATGATGTGTCCCTACTGCGTTAAAGCCCGGTTAGAGGACATTGCATAACTTATTGAGGAGACATGATTTACGGCGTTGGGCATATATATTTAATACTAGTCATTCCCTAATGGGGAGTTTTTCCTGGTTGAGTGAAAAAAAGATGAGGCAGACGGTAACATAGAGTCTCCTCACTTGTAGACGAACTGTATGATGCAGTATGGGAGCCATGTGTGGGTCTCGCCGTATGCAAGCAACCCCAAAGTCGGGTTGCTCGGGTGAGAGTATCAGCATGCATAGAGAAGCTTATCAGACCATGTCTGACAGACACACTGACGCGAAGCGGAAGTGTGAGAGTGACTCATACACCCATTTATTAACTGTCTATCAGACCATGACTGACACGCTGAAGCGAAGCGAAAGTGTGAGAGTGACTCATACACATCCCATTTATTAACTGTCTAACATAAACGGAACATCATACTCCTCTGCTCTTGAGCCGGTTGTTATTTCTCAAACCGTTTGATCTTGATAGGCTAATCAAAGAGACGGTCTACTCAATAGAGATTCTGTGTAAATCAAAAAAAAGTTTGTTTTTCAATGGAGATTCCATGTATTACTGAGAGACGACGTCTTGAAGTCACTCGCTTAATTGCATTGTTGTATAAGCAAAGCTCTGTTCCACAGATTGTGAAACATCTTTTGATCTATGGCTGTGGGCTCTGGGCACCAGTCTAGATCCTCGAATGAGAACGAGGTTTCGGTGATATTGGTGGAGCAGGGTCTGGGCCACACCAAGCTGGACTAGCAGCTGGCGCATCGCCTGCGATAAAATCCCGAAAGCTAAATTCGGAACGGTTACTGCAGTGGACTAAACCGGTAACCCGTTTTGTCCGAATGATAACGAATTTCATTTTGCGCCACTTTCATGGAATGATGAGTCGCATTTGATGGAAATTCTCGGATGTCTCGGCCCTTGACAAACTGCTTTACTCCATTGACAAGTGAGTTGCTGAAGGCGAGCTGTGATAGGTTGGGCAGATTTAATATCTATAGACAGCTCGCGTCTTGCTTTCAAACCCTCTAGTCTCGTGAGCCTACTGGTATCTCAATAGGATGGATGGTTTCGTTACAAAAAGGATGGAGGAAGACGATAAAAGTGAAGGATTTTTTTCCCCCAGACAAATCCACAGAGCGTAAACTCTCTACTGGAGTACTTAAGACCAAAAAAGTTGCGACACAGCCAAAGCTGAGAAGCTGTATTTTCAAAAGATAAGCCAACTCAAGGGAGATGTTAGGATGTACTCGTGTATATTCTTTTGTAGACCCTTACACCATATACAATTTCTGAAATCTTTACCCAGCTATTTTTCCGATATCTTATTTACGAACCTGCAACCTATTTGTCAGGATTAAGTTTTCTTTTCCAAATTTCACACTCATTGAGACGTGATCAACTGACTCCTTTTGCTTTTCCTCCTTTTATGGCTTTACAGACTCATCCCAACGTAGATCTCTCTTATTCTATCCCCTCCAATCCTGAATAATGTGCTACAACTTTTCATGTCACTGCTGTATAGCATACGCGTCTTCTGCAATCGTGAGATGAACAAGCCTTCTGCGCCTCCTTCAATCTCGCTGTTTCTGCTGTAGAGCTTAGGCGTCTCTAGAAGCTCGACAGTTCAAGGGACTCCGGCAGAGGAACACCTCCGCTTCTCTTAGTGGCGTGCTTTCTCCGCGTCAAATCTACATCAAAGGGCTTTCGAATGCCCGGTACTCTCCTTTCATAACAGTGTGGTTGACAAAGGGCCGCAGTCAGCTGATTTACACCGGGAATGACATTAGTTGCATGTAGCAAACTTCCATTCTAGCCCTTCAACTGAAGTCGAGCTGCTAGTTGTGAAAAAGGCCGATTTTCAAAGCACATAAAAGCTCAACGTTTCTATGGAGTGACTGAGTCACTATTAGGTAATCTGTTTCTGTCTATGACCGCTCTTCGACCATACCTCTGTTGCCGGTTGATCCCAAGTCTCATCTGCGATTCGATCACCCTTCAGAAGACGACAAAGTTGAAGTGAGAAGACAAGACCCTCCTTCTCCAGAAAACCTCAGCCTTTGGAGTAGAAGTCAGAGGCGGGGGTTCAAGGCCCCTCCTCGAATGTCCCCACCGACTATTTTATGTCATAACCAACCTCACCCACTTCTTGATCGATATTACATCTTCAGCTATCGATCTACGGCAAAAACTCAGTGTTAGTATTTCTTTCCAAGCCGTGATCACTTATACATCCTGACTTATTGATCCATTCTGGGCACAAGATGAGAGAACACCTCAGTAAGGTTCTGGTTCTTTCTACACAAAGTATAGCTTGAATCACCAAGCCATACCCACTCCAGACATCGATGTCTACCATACTTCATATACTGAGCTACATTATTTATACTGAGACAACAGAGTATGACCACTTCTCTGAGGAGACTCATTTCATGCATAGGTCTATTATAAGTGACACGCTTCCATGCCAAGGGACCGTGTCTTATTTCCGCGTCGCAGAAAGTTGGGTCTTATAACGAGGGCACTCCGAGCCAGCAATGCCTGTGGATGAAGTTGTCTTTCTACGGGTAATTTTCCACTGCAGAGCTGGTATTCTAACTATGAACTGCTCGGCAGATGGCCACACGAGGCACATCAGGTGGAACTGGCCATGAGTGAGGGTACAGTACATCGCTTGGCGTAACAATCAAGCCTAGCAATGATCCTCGGCAATAAGATGCAAAGCTCTTCGGCTCCAGCGTGTTGTCCCTTATACTTGAACTGGTAAGCACCCTGAACCCTTTTTAGCCGATACAAATGCAATCAATTCCATGAAATTATTCAGACCACAAAACAGCTTCTAAGCTATAGCACCAAATCATTGGTACTTCATGCATAGAGCTTACGTCAGTAAACAATCAATTCTAAAACCACTATCACCAAAGGACCCCGGGGTGTCTGGGAACAGAAACAAGTATTCGACTCATGGTGTGACTGCATAGTTTTGTCACAGTGGCACACTCTGATCGCCTCTGCGGTCAGTCCGTAAAACCATAACTCTCGTCAAAGTTTGCCTATATTCAACAAAATCTCTCACCTGAAGCTTTTTCGGTATTTGCGAGACTCGGGGTACAATGAGGAATATATCACATAATGCATGGAAAAAAGGTATAGAGGAAACCACCTTGGAGTCTCCCTCACAGATTATATACATATACCATGAAACAGTCAAGACTTTTTCCTCTTCAACTGCCTCTCACTCTTTAGCTTCTCCTGTCTCCTCGATAGCTGGAGATTTCTCTTTTCCTTCTCCTTTGCCAGCGACTCCCCGCCATCTTCCTCGTTCTGCTCGTCCGCAAACATCATCTCCAGCTTTTTCGGGTCCATGTTTTCAAAAACGGGGAGCTGCTTGTCAAAGTCTGCCAGTCTGATCTTCATTTGATCAAAGGCGTATATAACCTGCATGGGCTCATCTTGTTCCAGCTTTTGGGAAAAGATCTCACTCTCTAAAAAAATACCACCCGAGTTGCCCTCGCTTATGTACCGGTTGACTCCTTCGGATGCCTTGAGGTCAGGCAGCTTCGGGTACCTTTGAGAGAAATGGGTCAGCGCCAGTTTCCTGCATCTCATCAACTTGCCCATGTATACCGCTTCCGATATAGTGGAATGCTTCTTGCTCACGGCATCCTCATAAAGGAAATCTTCCAGAGTAGCCTCGTGGATCAACAGATCAGAGTCTTGCCCCATGGAAGCAAACTGGATACACGGACGCGTATCGCCCGAGTAGGAAACCTTGAAAGTGGACTTGTCTCCCAAGTCGAAAACGAACGAAACACAGTACGCAAAAGAGCAGTGGATCGCCTTACACGTTTGCATGCTTAAAATGTTCATCTCCTCAAGCGGCTGAGCATTGTCACGGATGTTTTCGCAGTTGATGTAGTTGATGGCCGATAAGTCTATGTCGTTTTCGAAAGAGCACCACTCTTTGATAAACTTGTCAAACTTCCAGGGAACCACCAAATGCAGCTTACTGGGTCTGTCCTTGAGTGAGCACCATTCTTTTATAAGACTGATTATCCCCAAATGGTGGTCCGCATGCAGATGGCTGAGATATATCATCTCCACTTGGCCCAAAATGGTTTTGTACTCAGTTCCATACATTCTTTTCAGAACATACAGCGTACTCTCACCGCCGTCGAAAATGACTGAGCGCATTTTCCCCTCCACTTGAGGGATTCTCACCAGAGTCGAGATGACATTTCTATACTTTGAAGGAAGAGAACTTCCTGTTCCCAAGGTGACAACCTCGATAGAATCCTTGAGGGATCTCTCAGAGTTATTCTCCGTGAAAGCATCACTCTCTTTCAGAACATTTCCCCCCAACTCAAGCTGTCGCACGGTATTCTCATACAAAGAATCCCAGTATTGCTGCGGTTTCACCAGCTCGAAATCCGCTGATGTGTAGGAACACTTGTCTGGCGATATAAAGAATGATTGGTTCGCCTGAAGGCTTTTCACATTAGGGAAAGCCGCAGGAACTTGAGTACACTCCATGTCAAACTTTGGCAGCGTGAAAAACTCGTCGTGCAAGCTCTTGAGCTTCAGAAGCACTTTGGCAGACTTGTGAAAGTTGAGCAAGTTGGGCGAGTACTTTGGATGAGAAATCAAATGCTGGCACTCGTCCCCGAAACTATGGATAAAACGAATATACTCTGGATTCTCAAACGGGTCGGGAACATCACCTCCAAGGAAATGATACACCAATCCCACAGGCTCGCTTGGGCCTGTCTGGCTTTCAAAACGGATATTCAGCCAGTCTTTGGAGAGATTATCCGCTAGAAATGCATTGCTGGGTATGTCGATAAAGAGAACTCTCTTCATCTGTCTAGAAGGTTCCATAACCTGAGACGGCGTTACTACTGTTCCATCAGCCAGCTGAACATCTTGTCCCTTTGTGAGTCTTGCGAAAAGCGGACCTTTGGGAACTCCCAGACTTGTGGCTTTACCGGCAAGAAACTTGCCTCGTATTTCGTGAAACTTCAAAACGTAGCTAACACTGGAATTCAGCTCTCTTGGAGGGGAAAGCCCCTTCTTGAAGAAAGTCTGGTCTTGTGGAGTGTCTTGAGAAGGTGCAAACACAAAGTTTACTATATCTTTGATCTGGTTGTAAACATTGTCCGCCATGCATTTTTTTTCAGCTTTTAAATTCACTGTAATGGGCTTTACAATGAAATGATCACTTTTGTATTCCTCTTCGTCGCAAACTTCATGGAGGTTGAATTTCATGCCAAACCGGAAAATAAAGTGTCTCCAAGTAGCTATAACGTAGCCGAGTAAGTTAAAATCGCCGTAGATTAAATTCAGCTCTTTCCGGCCCTGATCACTGATGGTTAGCAGTAAACCAGGCAGCCCGCCAATACCACTCCAGTCAAGTTTCCCTGTGAGGAAAATATTCTCAACTTTGGAAAACTTGATCTTTCGTTCCGAAAGAATTCTCTGAACGCCCTCAGAAACGTTTCCAATAAGATGCTTTGTTCCGTTCTGCACTGAAGTGATCTCAACAAGCGGCCGAGCAGAATCCAGTGTAGGATGACACACAGTCTTGAACTGAAACATGGATAAAACTGATCCTTTTATAAGTCTTGAACGATTTCCAGGATCTGCAAGCGGCCTTAATGCGTTTGATTTGAGTTTGAGGCGTGGCTTTGTCTGAAGTGAAGAGCCTAAAATTGTGAAATTTCAATGTTTTCTCAATGCACTCAAATGTTTGATTTGATCAACTTTTTTCGTAAATGTGTAGGCGCTGACTAGAGGGGATTTTGCCTAGAACTTTGTTCTTGAGAAGTTGATGCCTGGAAAATCTATTCCGAGGTGACTGGGGTATGTTGATTCCTTCTGCGTGTCGTTGGCATGATCAGATCATGATTTCAAGACGCTTCTTACTCATGATGGAGGCTGTCAAATTGGTCCAAGGCACACGTATTGGTACTATTACCTCAGCAAATGGGGAAACAAACTAGGGTAGTTCAAACGTGAACACTTGTTGAGTTTGTGAATCACTCGATTTCAGTCGAGCTGAAGACTATCTAAGAATCACAATAAAACCTCCACAGGAGCTGTACTTGGGGTATTTTCAGCGCATGTCAAATCTGTCAGTGCTATACCTTGATGCATATTTACCTCTCGCCAACGATGTCGGAAAGATATAAGGTTCAAGACCGTGCTCGGAAATTGCTTCTGAGCAAACCATACTCATGCTCCAACCATAAGGCCATTACACCGTCCTACTTTATCTGCAAGGATCTGCTTTGCATAACGAAAGTCGAAACAACGCATTCTGGAGCCCACTGAGCCAATAATGCCTGTGATAGAACCTCCTGTGATAAGTTGTCAATTCTACTTGTAGATTGTAGGAAAAAGCCAGCTTTCAGCCCTTGAGCCCGGCAAGAGGGTGATAGAAATTCAATGTCGGATTCGAGTCGTAAGCCACTCACCCGTGTGCATTCTAGAACCACTGGCAGCACGACATGATAGTTATAGCGGGTGCGGCGACACAGACGCATTGCTTGACCTGAAAACCCTTGATCATCAGTAATTTTTGACCACTTTGAACGCTTTATACCTTTCATACGACTTTGGACACCAGTCATTACCAACACCCTGACTCAGACCATAAAACCGGATACAACTTATAATTGATAAATGCTAAACATATTGGTGTCAAGACCAGTTAAGGGTCCGAGTCAGTGCTACACAAGACATGAGAAGCTGCTTGAGATGTTCAGCCGAACCAAGGACTTCTCGGCTGGAACCACAGATCTTCTCCGTAGCATATCTCGATAAAAGAAGGAGAAAGATTGACAGAAGGGAATAAATTCCTTACACTCGACGTTGTCTACATCTCGATTTCTGATCGCAAAAAAGAAAACTCGCCTTGAGACAGTGTGACTTGTGCGTTGTTGAACTTTGGGTATTGAAACCACGCCGCATACGAAACAAATCTACTAACAAGAGGAATTTGTGATCATCTCCACGATTTTTACTGAGTAACAGTGTCTCGATGGGGTCTGGTGACATCGTTTTCAAGGCCTAGTCATTCGAGACGAGGCTGGTGGTTGTCTCAATAGAATGACTTTATTTAATCAGCTTTTGAAAGGGAAACCATTTTGCCGAGATACCCTCTTCTAGAAACACTCGGCATGCGAAGACAAATGGACAGTAGGCAGCAGGTGGCTCAGCTGAAAAAGAATAGAAATGGCAGATTAACAGTTTGACGCTAGTCAGAGATGTAGATATACTTTACGGCCAACTGTTGATTTCACGTCACTACCAGCTTAATCCGAAACCCCGCCATTTTAGTGAACCGGTCTTTGAGTGGGGATGAATTTGGAATACCTTCCTTCTCTATTGCAACCCCGCAGAACCTGAGAAGCTTTGTTTTCAGAAGATACACAGCTCAAGCGGATGTTAGGTTGTACGTGTGTTGGAAGCCTCCCTACACCGTTTTACAATATTATGAAATTTCCACCAAAAAAAAAGTTCTTCTTATTTTCTATTGAAGGGTAAATCTGATATAACAAGTTTTAATGATCCATATTCTTCTTTTTTTAGATGTTAATCTCATCGAGATGCAAGATCCACTTTTGTGGTTGTCGCACTACCCTTTGACTTTACTTACTACGGTTTTAACGATCTCCAAGGCTCCTCCCAACGCGAATCTCTCTTATTCTACTCTTTCCAATCATGCATCATGTGGTACTACCTTTTCTGTCTCTCCTGTAGAGCGTAGGCGTCTCCAGCAAAGAGGGCGTCGTGAGATGAACAGGCAATCTGCTCCAGTTTTTCAATTGAGTGATCTACCTGTTTTTGCTAATAAACAGCCTTTCTTCTTTACTTCCAGATAAAGCTGAGGCGTGAGCTATTGCCAACCATAATTGTCAATTAGTATACAATCTGATTGAATATTCCTCCTCCTACTCTTGCAATCACTCATCTTTCATGTCTCTTTCATACATGGAATTTCCATTGAGAAATAAACCTCCTTTCAATTTACAGAGAATATCCATTGAATAGACTGTCTCCTTGATTAGCCTATCAAGAAAAAATGGTTTGAAACGTAACGACCGGCTCAAGAATAGAGGATTTTTGAATAGAGGATTTTTGATTTTCCTTTTATGTTAGACAGTTACAAAATGGGATGTGTATGAGTCACTCTCACATTGGCTCCACCTCAACCGCTCTTAGCCACAAAGCGTAGGCTGAGAAGCTTGTTAATATTTTAAACTGCTTGGATATGGTCATCTTAATTGTGTTTGACATCTGAAAAGATCATCTGATTGATTCAAATTCCGCTGTGTTAAATCTGGCGGATAGCTGAAGCTTTTGAGGCTCTTTCGCCAAATTGACTAAACAGCTATTGCCAACCTTATTTGCCAGTTAAAATACAATCTGATTGAATATTCCTCGTCGTACTCTTGCAATCACGCACCTTTCATGTCTCTTTAGTATACAAATGGTTGAGCACAACATCACGATGTATGCTTTTTTGAGATACCGAGATTGTAAATTTAGTCAATTAGGCAAAGGAGCTTCAAAAGCTTCACATTACAATGCTATCCACCAGACAGCGTAATTTGAATCACTCAGATGATCTTTCCAGGTTTCAAACATATTTAAGAAGACCGTATCCGGGCAGTCTGGAAATATTAACAAGCTTCTCAGCTACTTAAAAAGAGCGTATCCAAGGAGTTGGAAAAACTCAACAAGCTTCTCTGCTGACGCTTTGTGTCAACAGCATTTGAGGTGATCAAAAGTAGGCTCCCACAGAATGAAAAAGCGCAAAAACTCATGCAAGGGGACTTTTTAAGGGACTTTCCAAGGGACTTGCAGATCGTTTAAATAACCAATCGACCCAACAATAACATTGCTTGCTCTTGTCAGGGAGAAATACCCCCTTTCTATAAATAGCACAAGATAAAGTTAAAAGATGCAATAAGGAAAAAAGCGGGGGGCGATGGGCAGAAAGTCTCCCCAAATAGCGTGATTTCTCTCCCTCGTTATCACTTCCCCAGAAATCACGCGTTTGTTACTGTAGTAATGACGCATACGTCATTTACGTGGATCGCGTTGTGAGGTCACCATGGCGACACTATTACCTAAGCGTAGTCCCACCTTCCTAAAGGGGTATACTATGCACGCTTCATGCCACACACCTGCCTAAACAGGTAAGAGATATGCAGGAGCTCGGCGAAGTCTGCGGAATATGCATACTCGCCACGCTGAGCCACGAAAACAAAAAAATTTGGTGCGTACACACAGCCCCTTTGAAACTCTTGAGACAAAAGCACAACGCTTTGCTTCTGAGGATCTGCATTATAGACCCGCCCAAAAATTTCATTCTTTTGCATCAGAAAAAATGAGAAAGGAACTGAAATACATAATATGGGTTCATGTGGCTATCGCACTCTTTCTGCTTTATCAGACGTTTGACCTTCTCACACTGATAATGGACGACACCTTCCAGGATGCTCTGTTGGAAGGAGATTTAAACGGCAAGCATTCTGGCCCGCAGCAGATCCCGAAAATTATCCACCAGACTTACAAAACTAACGATATACCAGAGATCTGGAGAGAGGGCCAACAGAGGTGTATCGATCTCCACCCAGACTACGAGTACATCCTGTGGACAGACGAGATGTCGAGGAACTTTATCGCTGAGGAGTATCCGTGGTTTTTGAAAACTTTTGACAATTACAAGTATCCAATCGAAAGAGCTGACTCCATTCGCTACTTTATCTTGAACCATTTTGGAGGCATCTACATCGATCTAGATGATGGATGTTCTAGAAAACTGGACCCGTTGTTGAGTTTCCCTGCGTTTGTAAGGAGAACCTCTCCCACTGGTGTTTCCAACGACGTGATGGGATCTGTACCAAGACATCCATTTTTCCAAAGAGTTATGGAAAGTTTGGAAAAATACGACAAAAATTGGCTCATCCCATACCTCACCATCATGTACAGCACAGGCCCGCTTTTTGTTTCCGTGGTGTGGAAACAGTACAAACGGTGGGGGGTTCCCGACTCGGGTCAAGTCAGAGTGCTTCAGCCTGCAGATTACAAGGGCAACATAAACTCGTTTTTCAGTATCTCTGAGGGCTCTTCATGGCACTTGGATGATGCAAAGTTCATCAAGTCGCTGGCCAGACACTTGACTCTGGCTGTTATGGGAGGATTTGCCATTGCTGGGCTTATCCTCTTTACAGAGTACCTTATCTACTGCTTTTTCATTTCCAACCTGTTCAAGAGACTGAAACGTCGCTCCGTTAACTTTGTGCTGGGTAGAGGCTGGAACTGCACAGAGGCCGAAACCATTTCGTCCAAGTACAAGCGACTGGATTTGATCAAGAAACGGAGCAGAAAGGACTCCAATCTACCTGTGGTGATGTTTGAGTCAGAAAAGCCAGCAGCTTCAGCGCAGCAGGGACTCTATGACGTTTGAGATTTTTTGGGAAGTGTATGTAATATAGAAAGAGTGTTTGGAATAAAACGGTGTATCATTTTAAATGTGCGGTTGCATCTTTGTAAAGGCTTTGCCATATGTAAGCCTCGCTCAAAATGAGTTCCAAGTCTTTTACTTGCCAGTTGTGCGTTTTGGTGGTATCCTGAAGATTAATGATGATTTCTTGGAATTTCAGCTCTTTGAGCTCGTCTGAAAACTTCATCAAAAACGCACAACACACGTAGACGTGAAACTCGCTGAACCCGGTGGGGAACTCAGAAATGTATGTATCCCACATCCTTACAATAAGGTCCATCTTGAACTCTCGCATCAGTAGACAGTTCATCCATCTAAAGGAAAACTGCATGAAATCTACGCCCTCTTGTATTATGTGCTCTTTGAGCTGCTCATCTATCCTCCCGGTTAGGTTTTCCAAATCTTTCACCTGTCTTCTTATTCCCGGCTGCTGGTGTATGTAATTGTCCTGGATCGTATCAAGTATTTTCGTGAGACACCAAAAAGTGTCTGCCTCTATTGCTGTGACGATGTTTTCGCTCAAGGTGGACGGATCAACTTCCTCGATGGGTTTCTCAAAGTAAAATCCCAGAAAAGTCTGGTACAGTGGGGTACACAGATCGTTGATCCCTTGAACGTACCCACTGGCTGGGTGCCTTACTGCCCACAGATACAGGACCCTCTCCAGAGACTTTTGTGCGCATGCGTTGCTGTAAAGCTTCAAGTGCGGATTGGTCCTCGGGATATCCAGCCCGATCTGATGCCACACTGCCTGGTCTTTTGTGGTTTTCGAGTCAAACGCTTTCTCAATACCAACTCGGTACTCTCTTCGCTTCCTCTCTAAAGTTGTCGCCCGTCTGGAACTATTTGTAGGGAGGTACCCCAGCAAAAGTTGCCACACGGGGGCTCTCAGTTTGTCAGGAACACCCTTCCAAGCCAACTGTTTCAAGTCTGTCAGATTTACCGCGGCTGACTCCAACAGACTACAATATTTATCTACTCTAGCATCCCCCCTGAGCATGAACTTTGTCATCGTTATCGGATCCTCCAAAATGGCATCTACCACAACGGGAAAATCCACCTGAGGGTACGGGGATTTTGAAGCAGCTGACAGATCCAGTCTTTCAGTTGCCTTAGAAATTGTCTGGATTCGATCGTCCCAGTCGTCGTCCGTATCGAGACTTTTGTTCCACGGCTTCCGGGGAGAGTTTTTAGCACTTGTAGACGAGCCCACAGACCTCGTTTCTGAAGACTGCGAGTTTCTGGGAAGGGATGATGTTGATTTTCGTGGATCACACGCTTTATTTTTCGAAGAAAAGTCAAAATGCGAGTAGCAAGCTCCAATCACTTTATCTGCAGAAATAGCACTTTGTTCCAAACTACTGGTGCTATGTGGACGACCAAAAGAGTGAAGAAATGACGGAATACCACTTGTTTTCCGAGCTGGAGCATCGGTGGAAAATACATATTCTCCAAACGAGTTGACCTGCGACATTTCCTTCTGCTGTTAGCGTTTCTGAGTTGAGAGACTCACCATCAGAGGCTGCTGATAGCCCTTTTTCCTGGCCATTCTTATCGTATACGTGGTGGTGTGTGGGTGTGGGTAGAATCTGTTTTTATCTGGTTTACTTTTGAAACAGGATTTTTTTTACCAAACCTTACAATGTGGCAGTATGAACAGGGACGGTGGGTTAGTTGTTGAATGTTTTTCGCAGATACAAAAGAATTTTGAGATTTACAACGATTAACGAGGGACTTTGTTGTCACTACCGCTGTCATATTTCTGCTGCCTCATAAATCTCGTGATGAGGAAACTAGTCTTGTTGATGGTCACAATTCTACTGGAAGGATTCGAGATAATTTTTTTATGTACTTTGTTCAAGCCATCTGGGGCCACTGACTAGAAGGCTCGACCCTTTTCTATAATCACTCACTCTCACCATCCTTAGGTTCAAAGGTCATACTCTATAAATATTTCATGAATTCTTGGGTCAAATCTGCCAAAGACTACTCCTTGCGGAAGTTGCGTGGTGAACTGACTAAACCTTTGATGCTTGTGTGCGGGATGCAAGGCAATATACGTCCGGCTCAACCCACCTACCTGCTCAGGAAAATACCGAGTATTCCCAACTTGCGAAGCTGGTTCATTATAGTAAGTACCATTCAGCACAAAGCTCTTTTAAAGCACTGCAAGCGTTTTACTACGAGACAAGCGCTACTGTGAGTGATGCAGCCGGAGGATGAGAACATACCGAGAAGATTTTGAATTATTGCAATCCTGGGATCCTCCTCAGGAGATTCAGGCTCCTTTAATATCTTGAGAAACTTTCCTGCCTGACTTCTCGCTTTACTCGTCCTTGCAAGCCCTTCTAACTTCTTCTATCCTTTTCACACTTAGTACCCTCTCTTCGTAATGACTACTCGGATGGACTGACTGCAAAGAAAAAAGAGGCAAAGAGGACCCAGTAACGATGATGAGCTGATTCTTAGTAAAATATAGTATAGTTGTGACTATGATACTTACGTATCAGGACAGTTAAAATTTGGAAAAAACATATCAAGTTTAAAGTTCGCAAGAGGGAATATCGAAAACACGCACTGAGTCGAAAAGGTGTATGGATGTAATTCATCAGTATTCATACCTTGTTATTTGATCTAATGAGGGTGTGATTCAAGATCTGATCTCGCTGACCCGTAAAATCATCACTTCTGGAGCTTAACCACATGGCATATCGGTTGCGCGTCGTAACCACGCTCATTATTGGCCCGAAGCGCCCTTGGTATGTTGGCCATTTTATTTCTCATTCGGTGCGGACATGGCCTTGCATCTTTACATACGGTTTATTGTCGTAGCAGTGTAGCAGTGATATCGGACTTATGGATGTGAAGAATTGAGTATGCTCAGACCCAATCTCCGAAAAGTGGTCTTGGTCTCTTTTTCACCGTCATCAAAGTATCAATACGAGTCATGTCATAGCTCTGTTATAGTCAGCGTTATGGTCTTGCTTATTCTAAGCTTGACAGTTATTTTAATATCTTTCATCAGAGACCAGACTGTTTGTTTTCCCTCTGGTATCTCATGAATGTGCGGTAGATACAGTATGTATTTTGGAGATGCTAAGGCATGAGACAGCGGTCGCGAACGATTTTTTTGTTCATGCGAAATATGGAAAAGAAATAGCCTGGCATAGCCCAGATCATTTCCTCGATAATTGACACATCTACACGTTGTAGTCTAAGGCGATGGTGCGACTCTTCTCCTCCCGCAACGGCGTGACAGACGGCTTTTATCCTGACCTTATGTGCGTCTGAAGTGAGATATCTTAAACTACCAATAACAAACTAAACATTTGGCCACTATATGCACATCTCGCAGTGGTTAAACATATGAAAGACTTTTTGACTCTTGAACATATAAAACTTGATCCATCAACCTCTTTAGTTGTTGCTGTTTCAAGATCCGGGTGTGACCGGCTGCCTCTGTTCTCTCATTCTCTCTTGACCACTCCCCTAAGAATTAAGAAACCCGTGCAGCAGTCGCTTTCACACCTATTCCAAGAGTCAATCACAGTTTTTCATCCACAGCAGAAGCAAGGAAAGACAAGCGATAAAAAATGTATACCATTCATGCTACACCTCACAGACAACCCAAAGTGTCAAACCCACTCATACCTTGTTATCCTCTTTCAATCTCAGCAGATTCCTCAGAAGCATGGCTATTGTGACTTTACCAATGGAGGGAACATAAAGACTAGCCTTTTGCTTCACATCGTCGTCAAAGTTCTTTTCACTGGAGAAATTGACACAAACAGCTCCGTTCTTCACATACTCTGTGGGGAACTTGTACGCAGCTGAAGGAACTCCTGTAATAATCACGTCAGACTGAGCAGCTGCTTCTTTTACGGAAATATCCGCATCCACCACGCGATGTTTGCGCAAATGCAAACCATCGCCTCTCTCAAACTTCTGAATGTTATTTATGTCCACGGAGTAGACTGTAGCACCGTCGTTTGCGAGAAGTGCAGCCAGCGGTCTACCCACAATTTCTGATCTGTTGACGATGGTTATAGTTTTGCCATACAGCTTATTCCCATAAGCCAACAACGAGTTATAAACCCCGAGGTACTCCAGTACTTTGACTATCGCCAGAGGCGTACATGGAAGAATAGATTTCTTGGAGTTGGCGGGAGCATCCAGGAACCTAACGTTGTGGTACATATTTGATATGTATAGAAAGTTTAGTCCCTCCACATCTTTCTGCACAGAGACGCACTGCTGCAGGTACTGATCCTGTCTGTTGTTGAAGACGGGGAAGTAGACCATTATGCCATCGACAGAATTATCGTTATTGGCTTTGTAGATTTCTTCTTCCAAGTATTCTTTATCAACAGTGATGAGCTCATACTCAAAGCCAAGCGACTCGCTGGTTTTACCTGTCCAATCAGCGTACATCTTGGCTGCTGGGTCAGTATTAGCCAAAAAACCAACCAGTTTGGGTTTACGTTCCAGTTTCCCAGTGGCTTCAGTAATCTCCTCCGTGAAACCCTTTGCGATTTTGGATGCCAGTATGGTTTTGCCTGCTCTTTCGTCGTTAGATGCCATGGTTGAGCACGGGTTTTTCTATGTTGAATTTGAGATTTATGCAGTCGTGCAGTTTTTTTTTAAAAGCATGCCTTGACCTCGCCCTGACTCGGGATTTGGGTGCAGGTGTGAGATATGAAGTGGCAGATAATTTTTTTTCGCGATGTGACAAAGAGTGATGGTGTTTTTATATTAAAAACAACCTAAGAGAAGCATCCATTTAGTCTCACCAAAGGTTAGCTTAGAGCCGCGAAGCACGATAGTGTTACTGTAAGATATCTTCCACTGGGATATCAGAACAAATATCTTCTCGATACCCGAATGCGAAGAAACTAGTATCCCCTTTTTTTTCTTGAGGCAAAACTCACTTGTGTTGAATTTGATCACAAAGGTAAAAAGTCAATCCGACCAGTCACTGACTACATCAGGACATCGGGAAATATAAGGGCATTTCAGTAACTCTTTCCAATTTTTCATCGTATGGTCCAAGTAATTCGAAAAGTTCACGAATTCCGTTCCTGGAGGGCTCAGCAGTTGCAGCACTCTGTTGGGTTTGTTCCCACCATGGGTGCTCTCCATGCTGGACACTGCACACTGAGTATGTGATTTTGCCGCTCGAGAATCTAACTTTTTAGTTGAAAAATCACTTGACAATAATGACGCTACGGTTGTTTCAATATTTGTCAATCCTTCGCAGTTTGCTCCAAGCGAGGATCTAGACTCGTATCCACGTACATTCGATGCGGATCTTGAAAAATTGCAAAAGCTGCGGTCGAGCGATGGATCCAAAAGCGTAAATGTGGTGTTCAGCCCTACCGTACCCGAAATGTATCCTTCAGGGATTCCGCTAACAGTCAGTGACCAAAGGGGAGCCTTTGTGAGTGTTCTAGGAGTCAGTGAACAGTTGGAAGGTAAATCTAGACCACAGTTCTTTAGAGGTGTGGCTACCGTAGTCATAAAGCTGTTGCATGTAGTTTGTCCGACAAGAGCATATTTCGGACAAAAAGACGCTCAACAGACTGTTGTCATCAGAAAGATGGTGAGCGATCTGTTGATAGATGTAGAGATTGTCATAGTCCCCACTGTGCGGGAGAAAAGCGGTCTGGCGATGAGTAGCAGAAACACATACATGGACCAAAAGACTAAAGATCAGGCTGCCGCTATATACTCGGGTCTCAGTGCTGGGAAGGCTCTTTTTGAGAGCGGTTGTAAGACGTCAAAGAATATCAAGCAGGAGATCCACAGAGTATTGGAACCATATAATGAGGGACAGCTGGGTAATTTCCAAGTTGAGTATCTCTGTGTTAATGATCCAAATACGTTGGACGAACTGGAGATAATTGGTCCAGACGGCGCTATAGTGAGTATCGCGGTGAATGTGCCAGTGAACGGTGGTAAGGGAAACGTTAGACTTATTGATAATGTAGTTTTAAAATAATGATAGAGAGCATGATTTACCGCGGATTAGAGGTAATATTCTCTGTGAAACTGAGGTCTTGAAGTTGAGTTACCCACCACCAGCACATCCTTACATTATTGCCCCCCCTAAATCATGTCCAAAAGACAGAGAATTGTCCTAGAATACGATGATCCAGAGGGCGAGGCTGTGATTCAGTCACCCAAACCTCCTTCTAGAACCACTTTCAAGCGAATATCAAAACAAGAGGCTGAGAACCGGAAACGAGAGGCTGATACGCTGCCGAAGGACGTGCCAAAGGGACCAAAACCAAAGGCACACGGCTTGAGCGAAAAGGCCAAACAAAATTTAGAGAGAATCAGAAAAAGTCGAGAGGAAATCAGGAAAGAAGGCGAGAAAAATTCACAGGAAAACGTTCATTTTGACGAAATCCCCACGGAAAATCTCTACCTCGAGGACTTTGATGCTGAGGATGCACTTCAAGTAGAACGTGACTGGTACGATGCCGAAGAGAGCTATAGTGCACCTGTAGTAGACGTAGAGCCTGTTGTAGAGCCTAAGCTATCTCGGAAACAGAGAGTCCGTAATGCTTACAAAACTGCCAACGAGATGTGGGAGAATAGGCAGATGGAGCAGAGCGGGATTTCTTCAGGAAGACGGCGGATGTCGCAGGATCACGACATGGGCAAAGATGTCAAGCAGATACTGGTGCACCATCTTTCTCCGCCCTTTCTAGAGGGGTCTACGGTGTACGCCAAACGACAGGAGATGGTGAGCGTTGTAAAGAACCCGCAAGGCGAGATGGCGGAGATGGCTCGGAAGGGGTCTCTGGCGGTGCAGTCGTTACGACAGCAACGAGAGGCGGAGAAAAAGGCCAAAGATTCTACTAGTATGACTGGGACACGACTTGGCAATCTGATGGGAGTGGGAGATGGAGAAAAGGAGAAAAATGGAGACGCCAAACCAAGTGTAAAGAAGGTTCCGCCTCCTGATCTTTCTGCAATACTTACACAGCGACGGCAGCTTCCGGCATTTGCTGTACGAGACAAGCTTCTCAGCGTCATCCGCGATAACCAGGTTGTTGTGATTGTTGGTGAGACCGGATCCGGTAAGACGACTCAGCTGACGCAGTTCCTCAGGGAAGATGGGTACGCTCAAAGGGGAATGATCGGGTGTACACAGCCGAGAAGAGTGGCTGCCGTTAGCGTAGCCCAGAGAGTGGCTATAGAATGCAACGTTGAAGTGGGGAAGGAAGTTGGGTTTACCATCCGGTTTGAAGACCGAACGGACCGGTCCACCCAAATAAAGTATATGACTGACGGTGTTCTTCTGGCAGAGTCTTTGGGAGACCCGGATCTCGACAAGTACTCTTGCATTATCATTGACGAAGCCCATGAGCGGTCCCTAAATACCGACGTACTTCTTGGTTTCTTCAAAGGACTTCTTGCCAGAAGAAGGGATATCAAGCTGATTGTGACTTCTGCCACGCTGAACGCTCAGCGGTTCTGTTCCTTTTTTGGAAATGCTCCCTATTTCACCATCCCAGGAAGAACTTTCCCTGTAGATGTCTTGTACTCGCAGATGCCCGTTTCCGACTATGTGGAAGCTGCGGTGAAGCAAATTCTCACGATCCACTTGGGGTCAGCTCCTGGCGATATTCTTGTTTTCATGACGGGACAGGAGGATATCGAAGCCACGTGCGAGCTCGTCCAGCAGAGACTGAAAGAGCTTGATGCGCCTGATCTGGCCGTTCTGCCTATTTACTCGTCGCTGCCTGCCGACGTGCAGAACAAGATCTTTGACAAATCCAGCACTCGCAAGTGTGTTGTTGCAACAAACATTGCCGAGACCTCTCTTACAGTGGATGGTGTGATGTTTGTTGTTGACTGCGGGTTTTCCAAGCTGAAAGTGTTCAACCCAAAACTGGGTATGGATACTCTGCAGGTTACTCCGATATCCCTTGCTCAGGCCAACCAGCGGTCCGGAAGAGCAGGAAGAACGGGTCCCGGTACTGGCTTCAGACTGTACACTGAAATCGCTTCAAGAGACGAGATGTACGAGCAGCCGATTCCTGAGATCCAGCGAACCAACCTGTCCAACACGCTTCTTCTTCTTAAGTCTCTCCACGTGAAAGATCTGTCGCGCTTCCCCTTTCTCGACGCCCCACCCAGCAAGGCTATAACAAGCTCGCTGTACGAGCTGTGGGTTCTAGGCGCTCTGGACAACTTTGGTAACCTAACAAGGCTTGGCTCGAGAATGGCTTCTTTCCCCATGGAACCTGCTCTCGGTAAGCTTCTCATCAAGAGCCACGAATTCAAGTGTTCTGAGGAAATGGTTACAATCGTGGGGATGCTTTCCGTTCCCAACGTGTTCTACCGTCCGAAGGAGCGGCAGCAAGAGGCAGACCACTCCAGGGAGCGGTTTTTCGTAGCTGAAAGTGACCATCTCACTTTGCTTAACGTCTACTCCCAGTGGAAGAGCAACAAGTACTCCGATGCTTGGTGTGCTCGTCACTTTCTCCACTCGAGATCGCTGAGAAGAGCCAAAGATATTCGTGAGCAGCTTGTCTCCATAATGCGACAGCAGAAGATGCAGGTGTGCTCGTCTGGAGCGGACTGGGACATAATTAGAAAGTGTATTTGCTCATGTTTCTTTCAGCAGGCTGCCAAAGTTGTCAATTTTGGAGAATACGCGCATCTGAGAAATACTCTAAGGATGGTGCTCCATCCGACTTCTGCGCTCTACGGTCTGGGCGATCTCCCCACCTATATAGTGTACCACGAGCTGATTCTCACCTCGAAAGAGTACATGTCTGGGGTCACGGCCGTGGAGCCCGAGTGGTTGGCTGAGTTTGGGCACGTTTTCTATAGTTTGAAGAAGCCCGGAAGGTTTGTTAGTGCAAGAGAGAATCAGGCCTTGAAGCAGCAAGAGTTTCAAGATGCGTTGAAGAGAGAGCAGAAAAATCAGAAGGAAGAAAGGAGGAGCGATAAAGATGAAAAGGCAAAGCCCTTATTTAAGAAGAGAGTTGTTAGGAATTTTTGATCTACTGAAGACGACGAACAGGTACAGACGTTCCTTCACTCAAGCTTTCTATGGAAGTATTTGGATTGTTTGCCAGAACATTGAAATTCTGTCAATGAGCTTTCTCATGTATAAGATGATGAGCGTGGTCAAACACTTTCATCCTTAAGTGACATTTTCTTGTTTAACAAGATTTTGGTCATTAATTTCCGCTTGTTTTAAGCGTTAAATGGGTCAAGGAAATGAAGCACCTGTTTGCCCGACTGATGTTGAAAGGAGTGGTTGCTGATCCCTCATAAAGTCTAGTTTTTATGACATACTGAAGCGATTGAACCATTTTTGGAGGGGTCTAGCTTCACAAGATTCATATAATTTTTGAACCCCTAATTACCAGGTGGTCTGATGTTCCTGTGATGGCAAGTCAGAAACTGAGGCTTTTCTGAACCCAAACAAGGTAGACAAGGATCTCTGGTGGTCTTTAAATTCCAACACTAGATTGATTCGAAATCTGTGGATATCTCAAGTAACAAGGCCTCAATCTGTGGCGCAGTGTTTCACTTGTCTTGCTCTTGATTCGTCAGAGTGTAAACTTGAGAGGCTTCAGATAAAAGTTCAAATTCTGCCGCATGTTCCATGTCACCTAAGCAAAGCTTGGTTGACAATACACAGACGGTCCTCATTGTGCGGTAAGAATCGGAAAAGATGATCTAACGGTGGATCATACTTCCAATTGTAGATGAGGTGAACTCCTATCCTCATCTCACGAGAATCGACTTATTTCCATATGTCGTGATAGATGCATCATCCATGAACCTTCCTCTCTTTTCATGCAGAAGAAGGGAAATCCTAGAAGATCAGAGTGTCGAGTACACAACTCTGATCCCCAGGACATCGAATTTGTCTCACTGTCTGACAGGACATCGAAGGAAGGCAGTGAACAAACCTTTGATGCATTCGACTTTGAGATTTGAAAAAAGGACATAATTTACTCAAGCTGCCCAGAGGCTTACAACCAAGAGTCAAGCTGCTTTTTATGTGTCAAAAAGTTTGAATTGCAGTTGAAGCAATGAAAATTGTGTTTCCGCTCTTTTCCACCCAGCTGGCAGATTCTCAACAGGTCACCAGACTTTCTTCTATTGTTGGAAAGAACTCGTCTAGTCAGGAAGATGGTTTGTCAAACTATTCTCCACTGAATGGTGTGGCAAGTAGGGATTCCAAAGCTTTGAGCTTCAGGGGCTGGATCAGTTTTCACCCATACTATCCACTTCTGCCACGTACATCTAGCTATCTAAAGAAGCTCACATCCATCCATAGCAAACTTCTCCAGCACGAATCTAGGTCGAAAGAAGACCCAACATCGATATAAGGTTGTGGAAATGGCTGTACGTAGATATATCGGTCGTTTTCAGCTTTTCAAGACAAGATTATACTGCGACCCGTCTATCTCTATCAGTCCCGTATTGAAGCATATATAACCGTCAACAGCTCACCACATTGGGTGAGTGAAGAAGAATCCAAAAAAATGAAAGGAGAAAAAGTCACATACTCACAATAAGGTCCAGCTATATATCGACACTGGTATGAGTGTAGAGCAAATGCTAATTCGAGAAACCTGTGTGTCGTTACAAGTCAAAGTAGTGACTATTCATGATACATAATGGTGTTGATCAATGGTAGCGATTTAAGTTCGCTGCAGACACTGCCCATTCTTAAGAATGGATAAGCCCTATACACTCGCTACGCGTGGCGGATAGCTTATCTGCTGTAAGATAGGCGAGGTGCGCATTATGCTTTAAATATAATCCCGCAATTCAATCTATGCGAGTCTAGACTCTGTTGAGCTCTAGGCTGATGCATATTTCGGATAAAAGGGGGAAGTGGCGTTGACGCTTTTCTAGATATGTAAGGGTAGATTTCCGCATCAAGAATTTGGTTGGATATAGGATGTGGGATTCAACGTAGTTGGTGGAAACGATCCAGGAGGGACCTTCGTCCCCGCAATTCTTCGACACCCACAATTATGGCAAGGAGCTCTAACACCAATTCAGATAATACATACTATCTCTCAGTCATTCAACTCTCTTTAAAGGATAGAAGTACAGTCCTGGTGCGAAATTGGAGTTTGGACAGGTGAGCTAATAAACTCCTCTCATGAGTAGGCATAGTGCGTTGTAAGTCGTTGCTGTAATCTTCGCAGGAGTAATTTTATTGGAACTCTTGACATCCATTTGCCATACGTCTGCAGTTGTATTTACGAGTCTTTGGAGAAAGCTGGACGAGAGCAAAAATTTCAGCAATTATGCCTCACTCCTTTGTTACGGCCAGCATCCGAATTTTGATCTGACCTTTGATGTGCTGGTATCAGACCCCACATCTCTGAATGCGGATGATGGTTCTAGAGCTTTTTCCGCACCTTCGATGAAAACTGCAGGAGTCCTAGCTTTTTTTTCATCAAAGTTCCAGCTACTTCGCTTGCCTTCGTTTTGTTTCTGAAAAAGGCTTCCCCATGAAACTGCTGACAACAGATGAATCCTCAAACAATTTGTCACTGTAATAAGAAGAAAGATATTGCCAGCTAGCAGCACAGTCACACCAACGGAGTCTACAGAAACAGCGTGGTCAGCCATTGAGAAGTGGAGCAGATTACTTGTTCCTCTCATGATGCTTTCTCGAATGGCCAAGCATCTGGAGTTGCCTACGTTCTTAAGCAGATATAGGAGTAGTAGTACGGCATTGTTGATGAATGAAGGGTATAGCAGAAGGAAATTCTGTCTGGGCAGAAAACTTTACCACCATTAGAGCCATAGTATAATCAGAAAGACAAAACCATGCGGTCAAAGGGTAGTGTGAGACACAAATAGAGAAAAAGGTGGAGGAAAATCTCAAACAACATCCTAACATCTGGGTTAAATATTTGCCTATATCGTGGAAAGTACAACTTTTCAGTTTACGCCTCGCTTCAAATATTTCAACAATTCTTTCAGGGCCAACACTGTAAAACTCACTTCTATAAATCCCACTGCGGAATATCCCTTCCTCCATTCTAAACAAAACCTGCATCCCTGCACCACCAAACTTTTCATGATTGGAACACTTCAGAGACGGTTCAAAAGCACGATTCCGCGAATTGCTGTGACGCCAAACAAGTTTAACCCAAAGGCTTCTGCGTTTAATGCAAAAGTGCAATTCCCTGAAGGGCTGCATTTGTTCCCTGCCCAAGCAGCTCCGTCAGCAGTGAGAACTCCTAATATTTTTCTGCCGGAAGAGGACCCTCGCAGGGGTAACGAGATTTACAACTTTGAGCAGAGCTATATCAAGGAGAACATCGGGTTTATGCCGATAATAGACTCCGGAAACAAACCATCTTATCACCTCACAGCTGAAGAGATAAAAGAGATGCGTAGACTGAGATTCGAGGAAAAGTACACCCGCAAACAGCTGAAGGACAAGTTTCAAGTTTCTGACTACTTTATCAAGATATCCACAAAGATGAATCCACAAGCCAAGGCGGAGCACGTGGAAAAGATCTTGAAGTCTAAGAGCAAATGGTGTGACGGCAGAGAAAAGGCCAGCAGGGATCGCAATATCAGACAGAAAATGTGGCTACGGGATGAGTATTGAGATGTAAATAGTTATGCAATAAATATAAATTATACAGGATGAGCACGTTTTTTCTTATTTTTGTCTAGAGGAGTTTCAGTGACTTTTGATTCCTCCGTGGAACTTCTTCTCATTTTGTGAGATTGAACCAGCATTTCCAGATGCTTGTTGAACTCTTCCAAAACGTGGAGGAAATCATTCTTTTGCATCAACGTTTTGAAAATTAGCCCCAAGCCAAGCTGTAATTCACTGCCTCCACTTGTAATGGGACACCGCATAGAGTAAGTATGCTTTCCGACAGGCTGTATCGTGTGCACTTGAGCTCCTGACGGATTTACTGTATTTTTCACCGTTTTGTAAGGGATCTCGCACCAAACTTTTTTGTGTTCATGAGCAAACTCAGATTCGTAAATGCAAAGCGTTGCCTGAAGTCTCTCTTCGGGCGGGAGGTTTGGGTCAAGCAGCTCAAACTGTTTCATTTCGATTGTGGCATCATCTATGAGTCTTTGTGACTTATCTTCTTCCCACTCGCCTTCAGTCACATGAGCCTCAACTAAGACTTTTCTGCCGTCAACGGTCTGCTCCGTCACGTGAGGAGGCAAGATGCGGTTTATTAAAGCATTTCTGCAAATGTAAAGCGTGGATTCTATGCTATCTTGCATTTCATTCATACCGTGGAATGCATCGTGGTTTTATAAAAAAATAATTAAAGTGCGCTGACGTAATGATTCGCGAAGGTGATAATTACATATCGGGTGATTTTTTTTTTTGAGTGACCGATCTCGGGCGGCACGAAACGGAAAAAATCGGAAAGAGCTAAATCACAATGTGGCTTTTTCTCTGCTGGTCAGTAATAATAGGTTGGTGTCTCTAGCTGTGGTCTTGCCTC
>JAKTTA010000207.1:37257-55039 GCA_030580415.1 Citeromyces nyonsensis
CAGTCGGTAGTCTGAGCTGCCGATAGAGAAATCCCGGCTAAGTTTGCCATATAACTCATACAAGTAACAAAGGGAAGGCGGAAAACTCAGATAGTCAGTCTTGAAAATACCCTGAAAGTTATTCCGACTCTACTCTAATCACCACACGGGAAACACATACATTGCTCAGTCGAACCATCATGTTCTTCTTGAGCGGTTTCTCTCTCTTAGCACCTCTACCAGGAAACCAACGCTGCCAATTCGATACAGCGATACAAATGTACAGTAACAAAACAGTACCGGATCAACTTGAAGTATTTGAAAACGACACAAAGTGGCGTCTCTTCTTCAACCGGACCAATAGCCAAGACAAATAAATAAGTCTCTCACAGTGCATTACACACGAGGTTTCCCTTCTCGAGTAAAGTCTATTTGCGAAAAAGTATAGACAGCCACTACTCCAACACCTCCTCCTTTTCTTCTAGAATCTCCTCTTTAATCTCCTCGATCGACTCCTCTCTTCTGGGAGTTTCTCTCTGTCCGTCCAGATGTACTCGCCTTCAGTCACATGAGCCTCAACTAAGACTTTTCTGCCGTCAACGGTCTGCTCCGTCACGTGAGGAGGCAAGATGCGGTTTATTAAAGCATTTCTGCAAATGTAAAGCGTGGATTCTATGCTATCTTGCATTTCATTCATACCGTGGAATGCATGGTGGTTTTATAAAAAAATAATTAAAGTGCGCTGACGTAATGATTCGCGAAGGTGATAATTACATATCGGGTGATTTTCTTTTTGAGTGACCGATCTCGGGCGGCACGAAACGGAAAAAATCGGAAAGAGCTAAATCACAATGTGGCTTTTTCTCTGCTGGTCAGTAATAGTAGGTTGGTGTCTCTAGCTGTGGTCTTGCCTCTTTTGCCTATTTTGGCGGAGTGCATCACCATGACGTAACGTATGCAGAGGTGCGTTATCCTCGTTGCGTCATTTCAGAACCGTTACTCTCTCGCGGGGCAGCCACAACAGATGAGCGCGAGAATTAATCTTAAAGATCTTCCCTCTGATCCGAGGTTTGATTTGGGTTTTTTTCCAGATTGTGAGGGAGTTTTTTCCAGGCTTGAATGAGAAGCCGACTCTACAAACGTAGATACCTACCATTCAAGTACAGCCGGAGATCCTGTTAGTCCATTGAGAGCCGTAACTGTAAATGTAAGTGCTGTGGAATGTATGAGCATTACCAGAGGATCAGCAAATTACTCATTCTGCTTGAAATTTACTGAGCGAATGTATGGTGTATCACTTTCGCTCAGTTTTATGAAATGGTTTCCCACTCTCGTCTAACTACTTTTCTGAATGGATACGATATCACAGCGCGTCAATTCTAGCTTAGTGGAGATTGAGATGCCATAGATAACACTTATGTCGAGGTGACAACTAGGGTGCTAGAAGAAATAGACAGGAATGTTCCCTCCGTTTTACTCCAACAGACATCTACAATACTTGTTAGCCCACAAGTAAATGATTAAATTTCATCACTAAATGAGGCACTCGACGACTATTAATTCTAGTCTTTTCAGGAATTTATCAAGGTGACAAGTTACGGGAAACAATGCTCGGCAAGAGGATATCTTGTGGTTATTTGTTGAAATGATTTTAGCCACCAGGACTTATTCGCAAGCTGAAAATGCAGGGCCCTGTTCATATCAAAAGCGTCTCCTTGAAGAAGATATGGTTTTGCAAGGTTTTCACTACTCGTAGATCTGATCAAACATCCTTGCAAGAAGCACTCTATCATATAACGGCCAGAAAAAATCAGACCATCATTGTGCTCAACCAATTACGCACTCAACACCTCCAGGGCAATTTCCCTTCCATATTGAGTGCAGAAAGAGAAAACGAAATAAATAGAGAAAAAAAAACAGCCAAAATGCTCACGTCTACAGAACTCAACTATCTCATATGGAGATACCTTCAAGAGTCTGGACTTGAGCTTTCTGCTTTTGCTCTTCAGGACGAAACCAAAATTGACCAAGTAGACCCTCGATATCGTTCCAAGATTCCCATCGGCACACTGGTGAACCTCATACAAAAGGGCCTCTTCTTTTCACAGCACGACAAGATTGACAATTTGCAGGATTTTTTCCAAGACAAGCTCGAACCGCGACAGTCGTTTCCGGAATTCACGCTGTTGGGAGCTCTTCACAAAGACTCTAATCCCATAGACAACGGGTTGGAAGAAGTACAAAAACTGAATGGATATCCTCCACCGCAAGTCAAGATTCTCCAAAAGCACAGCACTTTCCCACCGTCCAATGCCAGTGAGTGGAACCCTCTCGCTCCTACCGTTCTTGCTTGGGGCCAACACGATAATACTGGCCGAATACGAGCCATGTCGGTACAGGCGAGTGGGCAAGAGACTACGATTACCCTTCACCATCCTGAAACTAATCCCTCAGAAATCACGTGTGTATCATGGTCTCCACAGGGACACACGCTAGTAACAGGAAGTGAGAGGGGAGAAATATGTCTATGGAGTGCAGATGGAAAACTGCGTAACATTCTTTCAGTGCACCAGAAACCGGTTTTGTTTTTACGCTGGAATAAACAGGGCACTTTCCTCATAAGCGCAGATACGGGCAATACCGCTATAATATGGAACCCTTCTGCCGGCTCGCCCGTCCGTAAGCTGTTTGAAGAGTCGAGCACTCAGTTCATCTACGACTGCTGCTGGATAAACGAATTCAGATTTGCCATCTCCACCCATCGGAAACGTGTAGGGGTGTTTGAAATAAGGGACCCGAAACCCTTTGGTGTTTTGACCGGGCACGACGATATCATTTCTGGTTTGAGCTACTCAGAAAGGCATCAGCTGCTGCTAACGTGGTCGGACGATGCAACGATTCGAGTGTGGAAGAGTAACACCACTAATAGCTCGCAAATCTTGATGGGACACTCTCAGCCAGTTTCTTACTGTGCGTGGCTCGATAGGGAGACTCCTTTTGTAGTTTCGTGCTCTCTAGACGGTTCTGCAAGAGTGTGGGATGTTTCGTCTGGCGAGACTGTAGGCTTGTGTATAGCGGGGGAAGGATTCGCCGTACTGGAAGCGTGCTTATCACCGACAAAGAAAAAACTGCTTACGGCAGATTCCAATGGTGGTTTGGCTGTGTGGGATGTCTCCAGTGATTTTGACAAAGTGCAGAGACTCATTTGTTTGGGCAGGTTTGAAACGAAAAGTGCAGACTCTCTTGTTTCTCGGGTTTCGTGGAATAGTGACAGCACAAAGGTTTGTGCTAGTTACAATGCCTCAGAAAGTGTGGTTTTGAATGTATAATAGTATTTCTGTATCGGGCTGAGCGGGGATTTTCTGTGAAGAGTGATCATCATGATGATACAGACTTCCAGCTCGGTCAAATGCAGCAGATATGCCCCAGGTGAAACCTGGCAGAGATTTATATCAGCAGTGGCATGTCAGTGTCTAAGACATATAGGAGGAGCTTATGCTGATGATGAGGTAAGGTATCTGTCATGAAGCGGCAGCATAGAGAATTATCGGTGAAAGCAATTCGTTTGCTTAGCCACGCGTATGGAATAGTGAAGGAGGAAAGTGAAATAATAAGGAAACTATTTCTCAAAAAGGTGAGAACTTTTGAAAGGCACATTCGGGAATATTCCTAGAAACACTACATGCAAGAGAGAAAACACATCATAAGGAACTGTACTTCTCCATCTGAAAATCCAGTTCCGCACATTTAGCGGCGTTTCGTCCTCGCTGAAAACTGGCTGTTTGTCTCTTTCCTGTACGCATGTAACAATCTTTGCCCGAGAACAGTGAAAAATCCCGAGTCAACACTAGCCCGGTCACAATGAGATCAACACACACAGAAACTTGGCAAAAAGGGTTTAAAAGGTTGTGAAGGCGAAACAATTCACTTTGGAAGTTATTGATTTTATGATGACGATTGCCGTCATGCCCTTTACAGACCCAATTCCCATGTCACTTTGACAGAGTTCAACATAGCAGACCAAATATTTACACTGAAGCTTTATTCTTCAGACCGCTAAGATGTGATCGAAAGAACAATTACAAATACACAACCGATTTATCTGCCAAAATAATTAGGAGATACATCTGTCATTCAGTCTTGTACCGAAGAAAAGACTTTTCCATTGTCTCTTCTCAGATGTTGCTAGCTTGTTCCTCTCCCGACACCTTCCTGAAGTGTCAAGCTTCAGCAAAAACAGAAACAAAAGTACAGATAGTTGACCATTCGAAGGAGTTTTGGAGACTAGGTCCACATTGCTAGCATCCTATACAATCATTAGAGCAGCACTATAAGGCCAAAAACTGAACTCAAAGGGTAAAAAAGAACACTGGGGAGCTGATCACAGTTCCTGATCTCATGTCGAAAAAATTTTCGATGTGCATTTTTCAAATGGATCTAAATCGCAAGTCTGTGTAGTTCGAAAGAAGTACATCTTGATGCGACGGATGACTATTCGACAATAGAACTTTCTATACAACAGGTATAAAAGTATACCATTATCTATCACGCAAAACCAAAGCTATTCAGAGTAATTTTCGGTTTTCGCTCAAGCAGAAAGCTTAGTTCTGTCACGACGCCTTCTTGAATTTCAAGCCTTCGAGACACCTCTATGCTCTACAGCAGAGACAGGAAAAGTATTACCACGTAATTGATAATCTTTTTTGAAGAAATTCACAGAAGACATTGCTTGTATGGCAGGGATCTGTACGGCCATAAGAATCGTACTGAAGCCAAAGAGAGGAAATAAGGTAAGTCAAAGGGTAGTCGAAGAGTTCAATAGTGTCGACGTTGATCAAAGTTTCTGATTACGGATGAGTGTGAATTTTGGAAAACAACAAGGGCTTGTCACTATCTGCCTTATTCTTTACAAATATATAAGCATTTCGATTGGAGAATGGAAGAAGTCTGGTCAGAATATAAGGTGTAAGGATGTTTCGAAAATTTGGCACGGAGTGTGGAAAAGAACTACGCGTGAGTTGGCCTATCTTAAAAAGTACAGCTCCACAGCTTATGCTTCGTCGCAGTCACATCACATCGCGAACAAAAAAAAATCGATTTAGGTTGCGTACATCCTGACATCTCGTATGAGTTTGCCCTCTTTGGAAAGTATAGCTTCTCAGCTGAGGCTTCCTCGAATTATCTCTACATAAGAACAATCCGGACCATTCATATCTGAAGACTCTATAGACTCTATGAAACTCTCTACTTTTTCAGACTTATCCCCTTGTAATACTTTCTTCTTTTTTCCAAAGCGTAACGGACACCGTTTACGAATCCCGCCGTTAAAATACCCTTTGCACTTTGAACTAACGATGGCCGCCACACAGTCTCCTTGGCGCATTCCACCAAATTGTGGTACAGATCTTTATCCTGCGATACACTTTTCACGAATGCTGAATCTCTCACTCTAAGCGAAGTGGATAAATACTCGTAATCTTTGATAGGAACATTTGCCAGATCGTCCCTCGTCACTTTCTGCAACTCCCAAAAGGGAATGTGCTTGGGATCCTGCTGAGGAGCCGAGCTTGGGGAAAGCACAGCCTTTGCAATAACGTCTTTTTCCAGCTCATTTCCATATTTTGAAGCATACTTGTTGTACAGTCTCTTTCTAAAAGAGAGCGGTAAGTCTGAGATGAATCCAGCTCTGACTTCGTCACTTAGAGAAATCTCAAACTTGAAAGGAGACTTAAACTGCATGATTTGCTCGTCACTCAAAGAGTGAAAATCAGCCGCATTTTCTGCAGAAACGACAATCTTATTGAAGTAGTTTGTCAAGAGTGGGAGATACATTCTGCGGAACTGAGAAAACTGATTTATCACAATGTTGGCCACTTTTTCCGGGTTTTCTCCCTTGAATGCCATTCTAGGGTCCCCCAAATAACTCAGACAAGTTATAGTTTTGTACAATTCGACTTCTGACAATGTGGAGCATTTGGTAGAACGGAGCAACAGCGCGAGTTTGATGGCATTGACCAAATTGAACTGATTCAAAAGACAGATATCAGGAGAAGATCGAATTATGGCGACTGGCTTGTGTAATCGTCCAGCGAGGTACATCGAGTCCCAATTGATCAAATCTGACGATAACGTATCCATGGAGGAGACGCCGTATTTCACCATTTGATGTGGAGAATTGGGATCCATTCGCACAAAAGGGTTGAAATAAACCCCAGCTCCTAAAGATTGCAGTAAAGAGACAAATGACGATGAAAGATATCGAGCTCCAGAGTAATGTTTTGGAAATTGAGCCATGTTTAAAGAATGCCAGTGACTTGGATAATTTACTGCAAAATTCAAATCAATTTGCGGAGGCACTTTTGTGCGTGCATTCTCGCCCTGACTGAATACACCTGAACCGTAACCAAATGCAAATCTTATGGGAGCGCGAAATTGCCATAGTAACGATTTAAGATAGGACTCCATCTCCTTTGAATTGAAAGTTTTCTGATTATCTCCAAACCCGTATGGCAGCTGTCTAAAATCTGTGAGATGGGTGAGATTACGGAGATAATACCTGAAATTTATAGGCGAGTTGGATCTGAATTTCATCAGAGACTCTTCTAGAATCTGGAAGGAGTCAGTATTGGTGGTTCCCTGTTTGAGGGTATCAACGTTGGCCTTCTTGAAGCGATTGAAGGGAAGCGATCCGGATCTTCTATTTTCCTGGAAAACCTTGTCCACAATCTTGGAATCTATCTCATTGGAATGATAGTGCAAGTACCGTTTTATCCGCTTGTGGAGTAGTCTGGGAGTGGACCATTTGCGAGCCAGCATCGTCCAATCAACCGACATATGTTAGTAATAATTGGTGATGGGGGCTCCTTTTTTCGCGCGTTTGAAAAATGTCTAAACTTTTGGGGGTAATTTCCAGATTAGGGCCTGTATTTTAAGTTATTTAGTGATGTACCCCTCTGGGGTTTCCATTTTGACACATTTGCCCCTCATGCAAAGCAGTGGCTAAATATTCTCTGCAGGCACCATTGAGTTAGTATCGTGGGCTTAATGATGATATTGGATCTTTGATTTAACAAAGGCAGGGAGTTTGGAGTGCCATTGAGTGGAAGAGTGAGGAAACACTTAAGATATGAGAACATGTGCAAAAACTGATTCCAAATTCGGTGCAACTTCTAGAAGGACGAGAGCGGTGCTCGCATTACTGTGTTCTTTGTCAAGTGTACCTTTATTTGGAAAGTTTGATTTTGTGAATCAAAATATAAGACAGCAGTAGCGCTGGGCCCCCTTATATACAGGAAATACATCTTCCAGCTGATTCACGAATGACGAAAAGACGCCATTTTACCCGCAATCGTCTTTTTTGTTTTGACTTTTCTTAGTAACCGATATTGAAGACTCCTTCACCCAGGTAAAGTCCTTATCAGACGGGTCTAGATGACGAAATTAGCCGGAAACATGGGGCAGCACGTGCAGGGAGGTGGTGCACTGCACTGCACCTAGACGTTCTGGAGGTGCCTATTTGTGGGGTCTCTCATTCAAGATCTTTCTAGATTTATCAAAATCTTCTTCAATAGAAAAGCGTGTAAATTCCCTCTTCATTTCTGCTGCAGTACTGGGGCCTCGTTAGGGCGTAACGGTACAGCAATCCGAAGCATGATGACCCTCAGTATAATGCAATAAGAATAGCACGTATAACACAATCAAAAGCTACAGAAAGTTGACAGCTCAAACAAGAAAAAGCACTCTGTGGTGACGGAAACAGAGGAGGAAAAAACATACGTGGTGTAAGGATTCACAAGGTCGTGTCCCACCCCACTTCCGGGTAATAGCTTGCAACTCGCGTTTGGTAAACAAATACACAAATGAACGGTTTAACCAACGTACTGTCATCGTTGGATCCAAATACCGTGTCGCTCATACCGCAGCCGTCTACATTGAAGCGTCAACATGCGGCGCAAGGACAAGGGTCGTCCTCTACGAAAAGGCTATCTTCTTCAAACAAGAGACAGTCGATCATTGGAGCTCCTCGCGTTTTGAATATTGGACAAGCAACAACACATCGTTCTTCGTCTTTTGATCCAATGAGCGCCAGATCCTCTAATCGCTATGCTGCTCCAGGTATAACCCCGCGTCGTTCAAGTATAGGAAACCACCGCGTTTCAGTTTATAATCAAAACCCTTTGGCCAACTCACGCGATCCGCGTCCTCTGAGGGATAAGCAGTTTCAGGCTCAGATGCAGCAGGAGATTTACGAGTTTTTGTCCCGCCATAATTTCGAAATAGAGATGAAACATCCACTTTCGCAAAAGACGTTGAGAATACCCACGCAAAAGGACTTTGTTCTTATATTTCAATGGCTCTACCGGCGGATCGATCCGGGCTACACTTTCCAGAAATCGATAGAGCAGGAGGTTTATTTTGTCTTGAAAATGCTGCAGTACCCGTATCTAGAGAGTGTGAATAAATCACAAATATCGGCCGTCGGCGGGTCCAGCTGGCCCACGTTTCTCGGGATGCTCCACTGGCTCGTCCAGCTGAGCTCGACCGTGATGAAATTCGATAACAGTCCCATTGAGGCAGAGCCTGCGGATGAGAGTTTTGCCTCAGAAAAAGAGGTGGGTCTAGAACAGATCTTTACAAAGTACATTCTCACCTCGTACAAAGCATATTTGAACAACGAGGACGACTATTCACGGTACTTTTCCGTGATGGAGGAGGACTTCAAAGCGCTTTCTGGCGATATGGATTCACACTCCAAGAAGCTGGAAGAGCAGCAAGCTACGCTGAGTGTTCAACTGGCCGAGTTGAATCGCGAATACGGTATTGTGCAGGAGGCGAATCAAAAGTCTCAGGTTTTGGAAAGCGATCTGATCAAGTTTAAAGCTTATATCCAGCACGTGGAGTCGAGAAAGCCCAAGTGGCCTGTTGTGCTTGAAAACATAACAAGTGAGATTTCGCGATCTGAAGAGGAGGAGAAAAGTGTGCAGCACGAGATTGAAGAGATAAACGCACATCTCATTGAGAAAGGGTTCACTATTCAGGACTTGAACCGCATGAACACTGAGAGAGACCAGTTATCGAAGAATCTGGATTCTGTCAACGACAAAATCCAGTCTCTATCTCAGGCTGTCAAAGACAAGCAGGAAGTTTCTCAGCAGTTCTTCAGTAATCTGGAGTCTCTTGTCAACTCTTACAACTCTCATATCTACAAGATTCTCAACACCTTGGATGTGAAGAATACTGATTTCTCAAAATTTTCGCTGGAGCTTTTTGAAATAACCTCTTTCAGCGCCCAACTTATCAGCGATGAAGGACTCGGCCAGAAGCCAGATTCAATGATACCGGAACTCCGAGAGAGAAATCTCAAGAGCAGCTTGCATGACTTGAAAGGTTCCATCACCAAGAAAGTCCACGCAACTCAGGATGACACCATCAAGAAACAGGAAGAGCTCGATCTTTTGAACGAAAATGTCAACGAGCAGAAGGAAACGCTTGAAAATTTAGAGTCCAAGCTGAACAACCTCAAGATGACTTACGACGAGCTGTACAGCCAAATGATGAATGACTCTTCGCAGTCAAAGATTGACATAACAAAACTGACGCGAGAGGTGACCATGATTAATATGAAGACTAAGGAGACTAATGTTCAGATTAACCAGAACTTTAGCAAGATAAATTTGGAGTTTAATCAGTTGCAACATGAGATGAACGATCAGCGACTTGAGCTGCATAATAAGGTTGAAAAGGTTTTGGAATATGTGATAAATTTCAAGCTCAACATTCAAGGAGATCTGGAAGAGTTTGAGAATCTGGTGATTGAAGAGTGTGAACAGGAGTTGCTGCATTAGGTGTACATTAAGGGATAATAACATTTGTAATATATGGCTAGGTTTTTCTTTTGATGAGTGAGTTGTTTGAAGCATCAACTTTCTATAATCTAGGGAGCCCCACTGCATTGCGTCGAGTGTAAGCGAGGGAGCAATAAAAAAAAAAGGGTTCAAGACTCCCCTAGCTGAAAACCCCTGACTTTGAGAAACGACTTCAAACCCTGGTTTGGGGGTACGATGTTCTTCACTCAGCAGTGCTGGCATCACTACATCCTCACGGAGCTATTGGTCCACACACGACCATCATTACTAACTCTGAAGAGTCATAAGTTGACGAAATGGCTTAATCCGTATACTTCAAGCAGTAAATGGTAATCACCCAGTCAAGACCTAAACGACAAATTTTGCTGATTCAAAGTTTTTCTTTACTGCTGGTCTCACTCTTGCTGAGAGAAATTGGGCACAACACGACCGGCATTTCTTGAAGACTTCAGACGCATGTTCAGTACATACAACTTTCAAGAAATCGTTGATTTGGCGGTGCTTTTCCATCTCTGGCTCGCTTGAATTACATTTGCCTTCATGGTAAATGAAGCGCTGGACAACTAAGATATTCGTCAAGAGTTTTGGTTTGAAGTCTGTTCTCCTGGGTCTCTAAGTAGATGTTTTGCGGTCTTTCTTTTTGAATGTCGCTCATGAGCCGTCTTGTTCTATCTGTTGGTTTAACGATTTATTTGGTGTAAGAAGCTTCTTTTGAAGTTGCCAAGAACTATGATCCTTACTTCCCTGTAAACTCCTTCTTTGTGAATGTTCCCTCTATAGATCTCTCGAAAATAGTACCTTAGTGTTTGTAATCCCTTCGACATCTGTCCATTCGTAATCTAGATTTCCGTCAGTTGTGCTGAGTGAACGGTCTTTGTCGCACCGCATTTTTTCGACCCATTTCAGCACCTCTCTCGGTACAACAAGTTCACTAACTCTACTCACACATTCTCCTTCAGAATCATTTACAGGAAAAGTCTACCAACCTTTTGGAACCTCTTTCGACTTCCAGTAGGTTTCAATGACGTATGATCATCAAATCGATTGTGGTTCATTCCTGAATCCCAGAACAATCGAGACAAAGGCTGTCAAAATCTCACTGCGACATTCTAATGGATGTTTCGCGGGATAAGATATTTCTGTGCATTGAAACTTATTTTTGCTTCCCCTTTTTCGTTCTGGAAAGGTGAATGACTCTCACCTTGAAGCTCAAGTCTGCTTCAAATGAGGTTACGTTTTGTCTTCAACGTAGGGCAATAAACGACAGGCGTCTTATATGAAACCTATGGTTCAGGAGGGAGAACTTGACCTTCTCTTTATCTATCTTGGAAGTTTTGAATTAAAGTTTCAGAATTACAAGCAACTCATGTTTCACAGGACACTTGAAACAAAGGAGGTATGCAAATAAGTTGGCCATCAAATGACTTTTCAGATATAACAGTAGGTATAAAGGCTACCAATACCATATCATCGTAAACTAAAATATCAAATCACCAGAAAGCGTGATCTGATCTGATCTGATCTGATCATTTAGATCATGTGTAATGCATGGATTTTGGCGATTGATAAACCCATACGTTGTTTTTACTAAGTATGTGTTTTTGATATTCTTCTTTTGTATGACTCTTGGGAACTTTTGACCTAGTATTGCTTCATTATTCAGACTCGATGTCCTGCCTTTCTCTTCTACTCATAGCTCATAGTTAAGGATTATTATATACCTCAGATGTATTATATAGAGCATGATCTAGATCAACCCCTGTAATCTGGTAACCTTTGATTATGGGAGAGACGGGAATTTAGGAAACAAAACTCTGTAAAGAGAGAGTCCGATATATAGAATGGTTTAAAGATTTTTTAAATAGGCAATGCATATTCTTGGTTGGAGAAGGCCGTTCAGAACACATATCTGACAGTATTGGGGGATTCGTCAGGCGGTGAACTGTGAATGAGCTTCTGTTATCCTTAATGGAAATCTAGACTACTTATGCTTCGACGTACATGGACTTCATGGACATTGTTGAAGGTAGGAAGACCACTAGTACAAAAATAATCATCCTGTTACAAAAACCAACACCTATACCAGCTTTCTAACCCTTCTGATAAAATATCAGGAGTCAGCCAGTAAAACCTAAGAGCATCAAATTCAGAGACTCATTTAAAAAATCTCATTCCACGCTTTATTCAAATATTGAAAATCCCTAGAATCACTTGTATACGCTTGAAAAAAGCATGAAGCGGTCTATCCCGGAAAGACACCAAGATATGATCTTGGTTACTAGTTCATATCTCGACTGCTTATGAAAAGTCGAGATATACAACGCTCCGCTCACCGCTTGAAAGATGTCTATTCTCTCACCTCCGCTTCGCTTCAGTGTTCGCTATGTTCACTTCCTCTTGTAATACATCCTTTGAATCATCGGGTTGTGCTTCTTCAACTCCTTATTCTTGTTCCTATTGTACTCCACATAAGCCATATCCTCTCCCCCTGCCAGGCTTGCCAGCGAACCAGCAGTACGGACTGCTCTTGAAGATTGACCTCCGCCATTTCTTGCCCGTTTGTTTACGCCGTCTCCCACCAGATTCTCGCTATCCTCGCCATACTCGATTCCGGCCGCGTCTTCATTCTTCAACAGCACTTCCTGCAAAAGCTCTCTTCTCTCGCGAGCATTTGAGTACGCCAGGTCAGGAAGCTTCTCCATGCCGTGCAGGTGGGTGATAACCTTGAAGGCGTATCCCTGGTCAACGAGAAATGCCTGCCGCTTAGTGCTGTAGTACATCTCCTGGGTATCTTTACTAACAAGACTATAGAAAAAGGCATTGAACCCCTCGTCGTTTCTTCTTTTTGCCCGAAGAATACGGCCTAGACGCTGTGCTTCCTGTCTTCTGGAACCGTAGTGCGACGATATCTGAATCAAGCAAGTGGCTTCAGGCAGATCGATCGATGTGTCTCCCACTTTTGACAAAAAGATGGTGTTGACCTGATCGTTGTACTGAAAGTTTTGCAAGATGTTCATCCTCTCCTGCTGAGGAGTAGAGCCGAAAATAAAGGGTTTTCCCAGTTTCAACGCATACTCCTTCAGAGCATAAACGTTATCAGAAAAAACAATAATCTTATCGCCTCTCTGCTCGTGGTAGTGAATGAGGAACTGCGCAGCCTGGAACTTTGTCGGGTTCATGATATACAGGAGCATTCGCTTTCTGGAAGTTTCTCTAAGGTACTCCTGGTAAAACTCTGCCGTCATGGGACACCACACTTCTGCGCATTGCACGTTGGCGATGTGACCCTTTTGAGCCAAATCCATCCAGTTTGCCTCGTAAAGCTTTGGACCAATCAAAAAGTTCAAATCTCCAATCTTGTCGTCCTCTCTCACCAGTGTGGCTGTCAGTCCCAACTTTGTGTGGGCAGCTATCGTGGTGACTACTCTTCTAAACATGGCTGCTGGCACAACGTGCACTTCGTCCAGGATGATGAACCCCCACTCACGCGAAGTGAGAAAGTCCATCACCTTCTGCGAGTCGTGCGACCGATTTCTCGTGTTGGCAACCATACTGTACGTAGACACAACAAGCCCAGCGTCTCCCGAAAACATTTCCTTGTTTTCGGACGTGAAACAGGCAATGTTCTCGGGCTGTATGGTACACCACTGCAAAAACTGCTGTCTCCACTGCATGACGGAAACAGACGACGTACATAGAACAATGACCGACTTTCTAATTGTGCATGCAGCTGTGATCCCCACTAAAGTCTTTCCAGCTCCACACGGCAAAACGATGATTCCAGAACGAGCTCTCCCGTTTCCAAACATCTTGCTCAAAGACTTTTCCTGGTACGGCCGGATCTGTGTAGACGGCTTCAGGTCAATCTCCAGATCAGGGTTCCGCAGGTCGTTGCGGAAATCGTACTCCTCCAAAACGGGGTAGTCGATTTCCTGGCACCGTTTTTTAACAATTTCTACAGATTCTGCTGCGATTTCAAAAGAATGCACCGTATCAAGATCGTCTTCATCTGCATTATTGTCCATAATGGAAGCGAAAAGCTCGTCCGAAGCCTCTTGCTGGTTCTTCTCCTGCTCTGACTGTTCGGGCTCGTTGGTGGCTTTGGCAGAAGTCTTGACCAAGCCAGCAGATGTCGTTGTGACCGGCTCGGACGATGTTATTCGAAGAGCCCCAATCACAGGGTCTTTCAACAGCATCTGCAGGATATCTGCCTGCGACGACTCTACGAAATATCGATTGTGTTTGAGAACTAGCTTTACTTTACCGTACGAGATAGTGGCAGCCCTAATGAAGTTTACCAACGAGGGGGCTACGGGTACTTTCGAAAGCCGATTGAGCACAGAGATTATATCGTCCGTCTCGAGCCCTACAGAAACCGCAGCATACAAAGAATATGCTGTTATACGGTACTCGTGGATGAAACTGGGACGTGATACAGGCTCGGCTATTGTCACCAAGAAATCCTGTGCTTGTTCTGAAAGCGGAGAGAAAGATTCCAGTATGATCCGGCCATCACTGGGGGAAATCCAAAGCGGCCGAGTTGCATGGTCCGGCTTCAACTTGAGATATGAGAAATCAGCTCTCCCGAAAACATGAGATACCGAGTCAGGGATAAATTCCTGCGCCCGTTCCAAAGGAACTTCTATGAGCTCATCGTCCCGAAATTTAGTGTCGTCACGTTGTGATTCGATTCCACGCATAGCATTGCGTGTTTTTGTATGCTGATAGTCTAAACTATCGTCCGAAGACAGATCTTCCATATCGTCTGAAAACTCCTGGTCTGAAACGGTTAGAGCGCTAAAAAAATGTGGTTCACTCACTAGTCATCTTGAAACTCAATTGCTTGATGTAAGGATATTTCCTGCCAGTCTTGTGTGCAGGGCAAAACGTGAGAAAAAGAAAAAAGTAATTCCGATGCCGGGAATCGAACCCGGGTTCGCACGGTGAGAGCGTACAGTGATAACCCCTACACTACATCGGATTTATGTAAACGGAGACTTTTTTTTTTCAACGTAAATACATTAGAATACCTCAGTATATACTTCTTGGGGAAACCCATCATGGGCGCCCGGCGTGCCAATAACCGTCAGTGTGAGACTCCTACTCACTAAAACCCCACTGTTCAGGTCCTCCCTCGAGACGAAAAAACATGACAAGTGGTGAGGTATTACTCTTTCCTCGTCCTCCCTCAGTAAAGATATTTTCGAGACTGTTATTTTGAGAATGAATTTACCTATCATGGTTTTCAAGCCAGTTTCTCAACCAGCAGCAGCTGAAATTGTTCATCGCTCGTAAAGGGTATTTCTTTTTTTCGAATACTTCATTATCTTTTTGCTCGCTGGAGATTCTTGTAGAGCATTCACAACCTCTAGGGTTCATGCACAGAGACGCAAATACGTCCTTCCCAGCCCTCTCAGTTCTGTTGTGCGCAACAGTAAACGAGTGCTGAGCCACTTGAGGAGGATGCACTAGCTACTCGCAACGACGCAGCCGGCCTTCAACTCTTGGAAAAATTACTGGGGAGAAAAAAAGATCATGTTATTAGTTGATCAGGCATATCGGAGGCTGCACACATTATCTGCAGCCGGATGTGGTCTTTTTTAGCTTCTTCGGGGAAGCGAAGCGAGAGAATCTGTAAAGAGCCTGAATGACAAGGTGAAAACGATTCTTTCTGGGAAGCATCAACTTGAGGCTTCGGTGATCTTATTGTCCATCAATCATTTAAGGCAGCTCTATCACTCACCAACGGCTTGGCTTTTCACCTTTGAACATCTGGTATTTCACTTTTTGTGCTCCTCTCAAGGAACAATGATCTATCTCTGCATTATTTGGCTGACATAATATCAGAAATGTTCCAGTTACTGCTGAGATACGAGAAAGCTGACTTGAACTGAAACCAGCCACAACACACAACGTCCAGTAAAATGCATCGCTTTAGCTATAGATGTCGATACCACTAACGATTAGTTGAAGAACAGAGACTTCTGAAGCATCACATTGCAGCCAATAGCTCTTTTCCTCTTTTTGTCAAGGTACAGTCTTTGAAGATGTGCCAAGTCGCTCGAAAAACGTGCTTCAGTTTCCTGGGACTTTGACTTTATTAAAAGAGTTGATAGCTAGGTCAACTTATAATCAACATTTTATTTTATTTATGGAATGAACTGACAATCGTAAATTGGAATTTATCGTTTACATATCGTCCGATGATATCGACAAATCATTAGCAAAAATGAAAGGTATTCCGATGCCGGGAATCGAACCCGGGTTCGCACGGTGAGAGCGTACAGTGATAACCCCTGCACTACATCGGATGTGTGGATGAGGTCAGAAAAAAGGCATAGGAGTGCTGTCGGGCGCGACTAATTTTCAGATTCTCCCTTGAGAAAACTTCCGTTATCTGCCCCATTTATACTCGAGAGATGTCGTTAGTGATCTGGTCTGACAGAATTGTATTTTTTTTACAGAAAGTGATGAGAACAGATTTATTTTCTCGTCTCCGCTTTGTTTGAATAGTGCTTTTTCTAATACTTTTTCTGTTCGGATCCACACGGTCTACAATTTATTTTCGTTTTTTTTTCTCATCGCAGCTACATTACATCTTGTACTCCTTGATAAGAGTATTTCAACCATCAGTATTCTATCTAATCCAAATGTGTAAAATATCAACTATAATCAATGATAATTGCGTCCGCTTCCTTGGTTCATAGGATATCTTGAGTCACTTTTTGTCCCAGCTATTTTGCTCGCGCTCCAGGCCTTTCACATACTTATAATTGGCTGATCTCTTTCAGTATAAGGATAGTCCATCTATTTAAGTTAGATTGTGAAACAAAACCTATTGCCATCTCTTCAGAAGAGTGACTCACGTGCGGCTCGAGAGAGCGAAAGGATACAGTCGAAATAAAGTCAAGCCATCAGTGTTCTCGGTTAACAACCTGAATCTAACAGAAAAAGGCTACTTTAGCAGTTCCCTTCAAGAACAAGATCTAGTGAATGGATACCTAGTATTTATAATGCAAACGGTAATACTTTAGATTGAAACCAACATGTAGACTATATTGCCTCGAGAGGCCCACATCCCCTAATCAGTAAACTTGTAACTTCCTGAGGCCATTGTTATGGACCCACCTCTATAAGACCCCCTCTTCATTTTGTTTTTATTTTTTGTGAAATCTTTGCCCCTCACTGCTCCAAGTTTTTCATTAGCTATTTCCCCCCAAGTACCTGCGACACCTTTGTAGGTATTATCAGTGAGTGCTTTATTTTCGAAAAAAATCTTTTCTCTTTCTATTCTTGAGAAATGCTTTCTTGCGTTTTCTTGCTCTTTTTCATCAATGATGGCCGAGATCATAACTTTGTCTACTATAGGAGTGGATCTGGCAGTGGCGTATTCGGCGCCGGAGTCAGAGGGAGAAGTCACTGAAGCAGATGACGTATCTGTTTTGGTCTTTTTCGCCGGGTTCTGGTTGTCGGAAGCAGTTGAGCTGGATCTGCTTCTCTTTTTGACAGCCACTTCCGATTTGGAGTCAGAAGAGCTGGATGAGTCTGAGTCTGAGTCAGAGTCAGAAGAGCTGGATGAATCCGACGAACTGTCAGAGCTATCAGAGCTATCAGAGCTATCAGAGCTATCAGAGCTATCAGAGCTATCAGAGCTATCAGAGCTATCAGAGCTATCAGAGCTATCAGAGCTATCAGAGCTATCAGAGCTATCAGAGCTATCAGAGCTATCAGAGCTATCAGAGATATCAGAGCTATCGGAGCTATCGGAGCTATCGGAGCTATCGGAGCTATCGGAGCTGCTAGAGCTGCTGGAGCTATCAGAACTGCCAGATGATGAACCTGGAGATCCACTCGAAATGTTGGACGGACCGCTGGAAGCTGTCACGGTAGGAGTGGCTGTTGGTTCTTCATCAGAACTATCAGAACTATCAGAACTA